>CANYCX010317998.1:0-20000 GCA_948193385.1 Breynia disticha f. nivosa
TACATCCTGTGTGGAAATGCATTATCATTGACATTTCATTGCATAGTATTGCATTTATGTCATACTTTGAGATCTGTGTGATCTGATTTGCTGATTGCCTATTTATAGATGTAAACTCCTGTGTGGATGATAGTTTACGAACTATTGATATTGCTGTGTGCAATATATCTGTTCTTTGTGAACTGATTCTACTGATTGTATCCTGTGTGGATTATTGATAGTCGTATGATATAGTACTTATGTACTTTATGTTGCCTGTGTGGCTACTATGTTTGATTGTGAAATGAAAAGCTGTGTGCTCTTTATTGATCATATTTGTGCTGTGTGCAAAAAGAAGATAAATCTATGTGAAACGAATAGGGAATAGTCTATGAAAACAATTGAAATAAGATAAAGAATGTTGTGTGCTAATTATCTTAAAACAGAATATGAATAGGCTTTTCTGAGAATAGTACATCTTTGTACTGATCAGCACGTCCTCGTGTTGAATAGTAAAGTTGAATATGAATCAACTTAGACTTTAATATAGTAATTAAATATTGGGGATGAAGGTATGAACACATCCTCGTGTTCATCAGCATGCCTGTGCTAACTGGACCCCTGCACTTCATTTAAACTTAAATTGGGATTACACTTACTGAGTATATCTTTATACTCACCCCTTTTGTTTGTTTTAAATGATTGTGCAGGTATAGCAGGATTTGCCGCGAGGAGGATTCGAGCACGTACTTCGCAAACATGGATTGTTTTGGAAAAGATGTTTAAAATAAAAATGTATTTTATTTTTACATTTCATATTGTATTATTTATTAACTCTTTTCTATATCCGTGTTTGTATTGGAAATAATTGGAAAGATTGAACAAACGATTTTACATTTTTGAGATTTGAAATTAAAATCGGGAAGGAGTTTGAATATTTAGAAAATAAGGTTTTAATTTTGAGTCTCACACAAGCTCTCGCTTGCTTTTTCCTCGGGCTTAACCCGGCATCGAGCTCTCACTCGCTATCAAATCTCATTAGGGATAAATCCCTCTCAAATCAACAACAAGAGCCAAGCTCTTTTGTTCACAATTGGGCTAATATCCCATTTTATCATGTGGAAGGAAAACACGCCTTCCCTTTATCGTCTCAAGTATGAACATACAATCGTGCTCATGCAATGCCAATAATAACATGTATGAATGCAATTCATGCATTTCCAATTCCATTTCACAATTCCACAATATCATATGCATATGAATGTTCATCATTCATTACTCACACGAGTTCATAACAATAACCATAACATTCCCAGAGGTCATATCCTTATGAAAAATCAACACTTTTCACAAAGATTTTAACACTTACATGCACCATTTGCATTTTAGCTCATCGTATCACAAACTCAAGCATCCATAGCTCATCTCAACACAATCCTCATAATTATATAATCACACATACCATACACGGCCAACTCGTGGCCCAAACCATCACCATAATCATAAAGGAACACTCATAACGTGCACATGGATATACAAACATATTTCATTATAAGCTTCATGCTCAAGCATAGCCAAACACGAGTTACAATCATTTTCAAACCAAGTTCAACACTCAATTCAAGTCACCCTTTAGCACTAATTAACATTTCCACATGTCAAACACCACCTCTTTTCTTTAATGAAACATATCATTCACAAGTTCTCTTTTTATTTCATTTTTTTCACAACACAAAACCAGACTTCCATCACATTCAACACATACTAAACACAAGCGCATACAATTCCAATACAATCATATAAAGGCATTCAAGCAAATTTTGCTACCATTTTAACAAAGAAACATTAATCACATACGCTTAACCATACAAAGGCAAAGAATACAATGGTAAGCGTCAAAAGTACACTTACCTCAAACTCCGCAAATCGGCTCGTCGCTCGATTCCTGATTCAGGTTTTGATTGTCGTCTCCTACACAAATCGTGACACATATTTACACCATATACCATATTCTAGTCTTAATTTCTCATTTACACAACTATTTACTCAAAATCCTCACTTTTCCCACAAACCTAAATTCCTCAATCTCCCACAAATCCTCTGATTTTATGTTAAATGTTTATACATTTAGTAAGTAGGTTGAAAACCCAACAAAACCCTACCAATTTCATCACATTTCGAATGAATTTCATCTTAGGTTAGAGTATTTTACCTTTCCTCTTCTTTACTTCCAAACCCTAATTTGGAGAGAATCAGATGGAAGATCGATTTGTTGTTAATCTGCTGGAATCTATGAGTTTGTAGAGAGATTTTGTATTTAGGGAGCCTTAGGATAAGTGTTTTGAGGTTGGGAGAGTGTTTGGAAGTGTTTGGGGATGTTTTTCCCCGTTTATGGTTGTTTTGAGCCTCTATAATGACATGTCCAGACCCTCGATAACGTAGGTTTCATAAAATTAACCTATGTTGAAAAACATACATTATTATGGGAAAACAGACTTAAGTAACGTATGTTATTCTTTAAGATAACGTACGTTACTCAACTAAACAATGATTAACATACATTAATAACACAATTAACGTACGTTAATGTAGCCCTGACTGCCACATTTTCCATTTCCGACCTGCCTTCAATCCCAGACCTATATATTCTTATATATCTATTCTTTCAACTTATTTTAGACATTATTTCAACATTAAATGGACATTTTTTGGGGCGTTACATCTACTAAAATTATGAGCATGTTTGTGCTTCCGTTTTATGCTTCGTCAGTTAGTATTAGAGCATTGACTGTCAAGGTCTCGTTCATCTGGCTATGAGACAAAACCCGAATGACGAAGATCAACGGGGATTACCAGCCGTTTAGGAATCCATACAAAATCTTGAACGACAATTCACCACTTTTTCCACACAACTCCAACAACTGCTGCCTACAAATCCACCAACTGCCAAGCACTTGCTGAAAGGGAAATCGCTCGAGCCCACAGACCATGTAGGCCTCCAATCTTCCTTTCATTCATCGACAGTGAATCCAGCAAAGTTGACGAGATGGAGGAGCAATAGATTCAACCCTACGACAGACGAGAGAGTGAATACAAGCTAAAAGTTGACATCTCCACATTCAACAGAGATTTTGACATTGAGGCTTTCCTTAATTGGCTTGAGGAGGTCGAGAATTTCTTTGAATATGTAGAAATATTTGAAGATGAAAAAGTCAAGCTTGTTGCTTACCATCTTAATGGCGGGGCAGCTGTATGGTGGGCCTAATTAAAAGAGCAATGACAAAGAGAGGGACGACCACCCGTAACCACATGGAGGAGAATGAAGTCATCGATTCTTACCACTGGATTAAAAATAGTACTTGTTCGAGCCCTATTAGAGTTGTAGTCAGGGAGCCAAAAGCATTCACGCTTACGCAACTGAATTCATGAGGCTAGCAGTGCATAATAATTTGGGCAAAAGCCAACAACAATAGGCAGCCCAGTACTTGTGCGGATTAAACCCAACAATTTGTGAGAAGATCGAAATCCAACCGTGATGAGTGTCCATGACGCCAGAAACCTTGCTATTCGAGCAGACCTCTAACTCAATAAGCAGCCTAAAGACTACCAGCGATGGAGTTCCCATGACAAGCCAACCGCCGTCAAGGGAAAGGAAAGCTCTGGATCAGGAACATCTCGAGCTAACCACATTTGGATACTTCGAATAGCCGTAATTCAGGAAAGGGAAGTCACAAAACCCCCTAGGTTAGCGTTAAATTCCACAATCCGTACATTAAACATACTCCTTTTAAGTGTTTTAGGTGCGAAGAAGCCGGCCACCAATCCAATGAGTGTCCAAAAAGGAAAACTCTCTACCTTGAGACCCTTTCAAACAATAAAACTGAGGAGGAGGAGGAATGCATCCCTGAAGGGGGCGATGACTATGACGAGGAAGAGGAAGTCAGTGTTGTTGGAGTAGTACGAAGGATGATGGTCTCGAGAAAGGAACCAGAAAACCTACAATGTCACAAATTATTTTGGACACAATGCATGATCTAGGGTGCGTTGTGTGACTTAATCATTAATGGATGGAGGGTCCAAACCCATATCATATATCATGGATCACAAACAAAGGCGACATTCAAATCAACGAACAATGTAAGGTTCCCTTTTCAATTAGAAAATATCATAATGAACATTACTGTGATATTGCAGACATGGATGCCTGTGACATTTTACTGGGGAGACCATGACAGTTTGATGTTGATGCCACACACCTCAGACGGCAGAATATATATATACTCTTGAAAGGGGGCGTGAAATTTAAGCTAGTTCAGATCGATAGGAAGAAAACTAATGTCAAAGGCAACCGGAGAAGCAACATTGAAGTAGAAGGTGTCAAGACGAAATTATTATTGGCCTTGACAGAGACCGTGAGGTTCAATTGCTGATTGTCAAATCAGAACACACAGGAATTGAGGAGCACACTGACTTCCCACCAATAATCCAGGAATTACTGGTAGAATTCTAAGAAGTGGCCCCTAAAGAGATTCCTGAGGGATTACCGCCATTAAGGAATATTCAACATCATATCTACCTTATTTTTATGCTAGCCTACCTAATCTACCTCACTACAGGATGAGCCTGTTAGAGAATCGAATCTTGCAAGAAAAAGTAGATAAACTCATGAGGAAGGGACACATCCATGAAAGCATGAGCCCTTGTGCGGTTCCGACATTACTGATTCCAAAAAAGCCAGAACCTGGAGAATGTGTGGACAGTCGAGCGATCAATAAGATTACCGTCGGGTATTAATTTCCCATACCAAGGTTAGAATACATGCTAGACCAACTACACAGAGCGACCATCTTCTCAAAAGTCAACCTCTGAAGTGGGTATTATCAAATTTGCATAAGGCCGGGCGATGAATGGAAAACTGCGTTTAAAACTTGAGAAGGGCTATACGAGTGGCTAATAATGCCTTTTGGTCTGTCAAACGCTCAAGTACCTTCATGAGAGTAATGACAACGTCCTCCAACCTTTTCTGGGTAAGTTTGCAGTTGTTTATTTTGATGACATCTTAATCTACAACAAGACAGGAGGAACACCTTACGCACTTGCACCAAGTTTTGAGAGCCTTGAGATAGCATAAGGTCTACATTAATCTTTCGAAATGTGCCTTTTTGACCATCCAGAAACTGTTCCTTAGTTTTATTGTGGGGGAAGAAAGGGCTGAAATTCGATGAAGAGAAGGTAATGGCGATTCAGGAATGGCCCACTCTAAAAAGCAAAAAAAAGTCAAAAGTTTCCACGAACTGGCTACATTTTATAGGCGATTCATTCGAAACTTTAGCAACATCGTTGACCCTCTCACTAAATGTTTGAAGAAGGGCTGATTTTGTTGGGAAGATGCGCAAGAGCAGAGCTTTGAGCTCATAAAGAATAACTAAGCACCGCTTCAGTTCTCGCATTACCTAATTTTGAGAAGCTATTTGAGGTCGAATGCAACACTAGCAGAATGGGAATTGGAGATGTTTTATCACAATAAAAGCAAAAAGTGGCGTATTTTAGTGAAAAGCCTTGTGAGGCGAGACAAAAATGGGCCACGTATGATAAGGAGTTCTATGCGATCGTATGAGCTCTAAAGGTATTGGAACACTATTTGATTGGGAAAGAGTTCACATTATACAGTGACCATCAAGCCTTAAAGTTCATCAATAGCCAAAAGAACTTGAGGACTAGAATGCACGCAAGATGGTCCACCTTTATTGACAAATTTCCCTACAAGATTGTGCATAAATCGGACAAATCAAACGCTGCTGCTGATGCCCTTAGTCAACGCATCTCACTGGTGCAAACGATCAGCTTGGGAGTTGAAGGCCTTGAATATATCAAGCCCTTGTACATGGATGACAAGGATTTCTGCGAGCCTTGGGTAGCCTGCGTCAATAAAAGTAACAGTAAGGATTTCCATCTTCACAACAGATATTTAATGAAAGGGAATCTAATATGTCTGTCTCGAACCTCGATACGAGAAAAGTTCATAAGGGAGCTGCACGGAGGAGGTCTGGCCGGTCACCTTGGTCGGGATAAAACCCTTGAATAAGTCTATAAAAGGTACTAATGGCCAAAGCTTCGACGCGATGTTAGCCACATCGTTGAAACATGCCAGACGTGTCAAACTTACAGACACGCTTCAAATGCTGACTCGTATTTACCACTTCCAGTTCCAAATGCAGTTTGGGTAGACCTGTCCATGGATTTTGTGTTGGGGCTACCGCGAACACAGCGCGGGATGGATTCGATTTTTGTTGTAGTGGATAGATTCTCCAAGATGTATCATTTCCTACCATGTAAAAAACACCAGATGCCACAGCCATAACAAAGTTATTTTTTGGAAATCGTGCGTCTACATGGAGTGCTGAAGTCCATTATTTCAGATTGTGACACTAAGTTTCTTAGTCACTTCTGGAGAACATTGTGGAGTTTGTTTTGATTCGTCTCTGAAATATAGCAACACTGCGCACCCACAGACAGATGGCCAAACTGAGGTAGTCAACCAAACCATGGGTAATCTTGTACGATGCATATGTTAGGACAAACCAAAGAACTGGGACTTCTTGATAGCTCAAGCTGAGTTCGCCTATAATAATGCAGTCCATCGCACCACTGGGAGATTCCCGTTCTCTATTGTTTACACAAAAGAGCCAAACCATGCTTTGGACTTTGTTAAGCTTCCTAAATCCAGCATGATTGAACAGAATGCTGTCAAGATAGCCACTGAAGTTTAAATCCAGATGGCCAAACTGAGGTAGTCAACCAAACCATGGGTAACTCTATAATGATCTTGCAATTTCGTGATTAGCATGTGATTTTTGGATTGTTATTGTTGTGTTCCACTATGTGCTAACCGTGACCCCCGAATTTAAATATTATCTGCGTATAACTTCCCTCCTACAGATAATACCTAAATCCGGAAATCAAAGTTTAAATAGAATAAAATTTAAAACAACATTCAACCATTCAATTCAATTCGCAAACCTTCATACATTTAACATAAAGTCTTAACAAATGGTTTAGGTTATAAAAGAAATTAGATTCCAAATTAATCCATTTTCGATTATAACTCAAACAAAAATGTATGAAGTTTAGATACAACATTGTCATGTACACTAACAACCCTAAACTAGAGTATACACAGCACCTTGATCTTCTTCCTCGTAAAACTCCAAAATTTCAAGTACGGCACCTGTGCACAATCCCAAAATTATCGCTCTACAATCCTGCCGAGCGTTACAGGCAAACAAAGTTGCGTGAGTTATACTCAGTAAGTAACATAACCTCGAAAGGTCGGCTTCACTCAAAAACTAGCAATTTCATGCATAGCATTTCATACTTAGCATTTCAACTAATATAAAACATATTTATCACACACACACAACTCACAAAATATATATATATATATATATATATATATATATATATATATATATATATATATAGTCAGAATGTATGTGGGTGTAGAAAGAGAGTGTTGGGAAGGGTGAACTGAACCAACTGCAAATTTTCTTATAAAACTCTTCTATCTATACATCAGGTCCTGAAAAAAAAATACACAAATCGTACATTTGTGAGTTGTGATCTCAGTGAGTAATCCTTATTATTAAATAAACATGTTACACATTTTCTGTATTCATATATCAATTAACTTGATTCTTAAAATTATAAGTCATATTCTCCGATTCATATTTAATATATTATATAAATCGTGTTTTGTATAGCTTATTGCTTTTGATAATGTAATTTAATAATAATAAACCCTGCATCTCCATTTTTCACTTTCATTTCCTAGTTTTCTTCTGTCTCTCTAAAAACCCTACATTTCTAGATTGATCAATCTTGTATCAATCACCACCAATGATATATCACCACCAATATCGTGTATCGATAGCATGGATGTATATAATGTGAATAATAACTGGTAAATGAAATTTGTACCTGTATGATTCATTTAATATAATCGTGTACCTATTTGGTTTTGAATTCACATTTCTATTCAATCATTTTCATATATAAATATTGGCTAATAAACATTTATCGTATATAAATTGCATATTGAATTGTATTTAAAAGTGAGTTGTATTTCTGTGATATCTAGAGCTCCTCTACACTTTGATCCTAGCACTATCTCTAAATCATCGTCATTTATTCCCCTTTGTTGACTTATACTAGGTTTTTCAGTTCCTCTTATCAATTTTCCTTACTTATCTCTCTCTCTCACTCATTCTCCCCATTTTTTTCTCAAAATCCTCTTTATATACAATATTGATGGTCAGCACGACCCATGTCGAGGTTAGTACGACCTGTGATGAATACGGGAATTCCACCTCGTACTTACATTTCCAACATTATCTACATATTTGACAACTCAATATGGTCATGTCATTATCAACACGACATGTGTTTTTCAATAAGACCATCGTGCTAAAATACTTCCACAGAAACATAGTTGTGCTCATACTTGAATATGGTCATGCTCATGTTTTCTCAATAGCACGTCCACTGTACTGACAGCACACCTACAGTGTTGGGCACCTAAATTCAAACTATACAAACTCTAACTCTATTTCATAAACAATTTCACATGTAATATAATTCCAACATACTCTAAAACATCATATATATTCAATTTATTCTTAATTCCTATTTTTACTTTGCTAATTATAGATTATCAAGATATGAATGCTACATAATTTCATAGGCTTAGGCCATTTATTTAATTAGGACTTTCAATAGCCTATTGGTAAGAAGCGATATCCTCTTTGTTAGTTACAATGAACTCATACCTTTGAGGTTCTTGACGTATATCACAAAATCTTCTTGGTACTTGTGTAATTGTCTCTTGTTCCACAATTTCTTATGGAGTCAAGTCTATCTCTTCTACAGTATAAACCTTCTTGTAGTTGTACACTGCTCCACTTTTCTATAAACACAACAGTTTATACAACAAATAATTTGTTCTCTTTGTAGTTGTAGAAATAGTATCCTTTACCTTCCTTAGGATACCCCACAAATAAGAATTTTTTTTGGACGATAACTTATCCAATGTTATTCTTTTAACATGGGTTTCACATGCTCCGATCCTTTGAAAAGAAAAGTTTAGCTTTAGCCCAGTCCATATCTCGTATGGCTCCTTTTTAGCTGCTTTAGTCATAGATTTGTTCATTAGGAAAGCTATAGTCCCAAGGGTATAACCCTAAAATGATATCAGGAGACCATTTTGACTCATCACCGACTATGCCATATCTAACAAAGTTTGATTTCCTCCTTTCATATACACCATTCCATTATGGTATTCTTGTAGATGTGAATTATAGTATTATACCACATTCTCTCAGATAATCATCAAACTCTAGGGTCATGTATTTGCTCACTTTGATCTAATTGAATGGCTCTAATATGTTTGCCTAATTATTTATCTACTTCATTCTTAAAAGCCTTAAACCTTTTAAATGTTTCTTATTTATATATCATTAGTAGATATAACCATAATGATTATAATCATTTATGAATGTAGTAAAGTAGGCAAAGAGCTATAACCACTCTAGCTTATCTACTCAATGTTTTGCATACATCCGAGTGTATTAGGTCCAATAGTCCACTTGTCCTCTCACCTTTCTTATTGAAAGTAATTTTAGCCATTTTTCACAAATACAAAGTTCATATGTGTCAATTAATTATAAATCAAAAGACCTAAACATTGTATTCTTATGAATTCATTGCATGCGCCTTTCACTTGCATGTCCTAAATGATAGTGCCAGAAATAAGAAGGGTTTAGTTCATTTGGCTTAACCTTCTTTGTATTCAAGTTATATATGGGTTCATGACTTGATAAGTCTAGGGCATATAACCATTATATAATGATTCATTTCCATAAAAAACTTTTCCATGATGTATATTAATATTATTATTCTCAATAACAAAAGAAAACCCATCATTATCTAAGGCTAAAACTAAATTAATATTTCTACTCATAGAAGGTACATAAAAATAGTTATTTTTATTTTAGGGAAAATAAGCAAACATAAAACAAAATCTCCTATATTTATGGCACCTACTCTTACTCCATTTTTGACTCAATGATTAACCTTGCCTTTAGAAAGCACCCTCCTATTTCTTACTCCCTACATAATACAACAAATGTGAGACCTACAACCAATAACCAATACCAAGATGTAGAACTATAGAGATTTGTTTTTATAAATGAAATCTCTGGAGTAGATGCTCTATTAACACATTTCTTCTTCTGTCCTAATAGCTTTGGACAATGTCTCTTCTAATGGCCATTTTCAAATAAATGGTGACATAAGCCTAAAGGATGAGGTTTAGGAACTACCTTAGACTGAGGTTTGACTTTATTTAGCTTTGCCAACATATTTTCCTTACTCTTGTGCTTCTTCTTATCTTTTTTTGATATCTTTATGAACTAGAAAAGCAAGGGGTCTCTTCTTAAGACTTTGTTCAACGGTCTCAAGTATCCCATGAAACTCAACGATAGACATATAAATTTGTTCCATATAATGGTTCACCATGAACTGATCATAGCTTATTGGTAAAGAGCCAAGGATTAGATCAATGGGAAGTTCCCATTTTAAGTTTGTATTAAGCTTTTCAATATCATTTACATACCCTTTCATCTTGATTGTGAGGACTAACCTGACCCGAGAGCCTTCTTACATGAAGTTAATGCCTTCACCATCAAGTACCTCTAATGATGAACCTTCTCTTAAAACATTTCCTTAAGGCTACTCATCATTTGTTATGCCTCCTGGTCCATTAACTACTTTTGCATATCTAGGAACATGGTAACTAGAATAAAAAAAGTAACACCATTGGAGTTGTGATTATTTTTCTTAAAGGCTTCCTGAATGGGGACAGAGGCATTTCTAGCCTGTTTAGCCAAAAGAGTAGTGTTCAACACTTATGACTTATTCTCTTACCTTAGTATAATTTGTACGTTTGAAGACAGTTAAGAAAGTTGGACCCATTCTTTTATCCTTTTAAGGATAGATCACAAGGAAAATTTTGTGCTATTTGGATTTCGATTCATTTTTACATAAAAAATAATCAAGGACAATTATGAAGTCTTTATTAAATTTTCCATGAAATAATGAATTAATATCCTAATAAGTAATTCATTTGTTAGTGATATCATAGTGGGATTGAGATCCACTATTTGCTTCATCAAGGACTGGGCTACTTAGGTAGGAATCCTTTCAATCATTTTTCCCAAATGACTCTCAGTTTCTAGTAGGACTAACATTTACACGTCAATGCACTTTTCATTCATTATTATGGCTGATGTACTGTCACAAACCTTTTTTAAGTCCAAACCTACATGTAGTGTGCTAACCCCATTCTAATATGACATCATAAAAATCATCATCTTAACCTTGCCTCACAAAGAAAATCTAACATGCTCAGCTTTGGCATGACCCATGCTTTGATGTTTAATCCCTCAAATTAGGAAAGTAATTTGCTTGACCTACTATTTTAAGGATTGGCTCATTTTTTAGTGCAGATTAGCATGACTAATGTGTATTTGACATTCATTACATTTATTTGACATTCATAGCATGTATAGACTAGCTGCAGAAAATTAAACGTGTAATCTATAGCCAAAGATCCTATACTAGATCTTATACTATTACATAGTATTTTCTTTGGAAAGTTACAGGAATGTCCGATTTGTGTTTTAAATTGTAGGAAATGCTTGAGTATATTTGTTCATTTTTGTTTATGCCAGTTCATGTTTTGAAAATATGAAAATGTCTGATCTTGAATTTAAAATTATAAAAATGTCAGGTATGTTCATTGTTGTTCATTGTTGTTCATATATAAGGAGAGAAACTAAACGGGATATACAATATAAATAGGAAACTAACTACTTGTTAAAAATTAAGAGATTCAAACGTACGATATATTAAAAACATATGCTTAATGTTCATTTTTGTTCATATATTGAGATAGAATAAAAAGTGACCTTTTAAAAATTAAAATTATCAAACCTAACATTTTCATAATTTTAAAACTTAAACTGGCATCAATAGAAATGAATAAATATACACTGACATTTCTATCATTTCAAAACTTAAACTGGCATAAATAGAAATGAATAAATATACACTGACATTTCTATCATTTCAAACTCAAAACGTAGTAGTTTACATAATTATCTTTATTTTCTTTGGTCTTCAATTCCATCGCTAAATGAGCACTCCCTTTGGGTTGGACCACCATTATATACTAATATTCTATACTAAGAAAATTTAAATATAAAATGCAACCTATACATGGAAAACATATTTTAAGTTTAAAAGTCCAAGCTTTTTAGAGAAATTATGCCTTTGAATTCTGAGATTTAAGATCCAGTGATGGGATCAAGACAAGCTTATTGACATGCATTGAATGAATGTCTTTAAGCTTATAAAACAAGCATCAAATTTATTTTTTTCCAAAAATAATTTTATTCAATCTTCTCTTTACCAATTTTATATGCACATTTAACAATAATATGTCATTTACTATATCAATACATATTAGTCATAACAACATACAAATACACCTAATTATTACATTCATATATGTCTTCCCATATTTGATTATGTCCCCAAATTATCATAAAATTATTTTAGGTCCTTATCATTTAAAGTATTTTAACTAATTTTTACAATGATCAATTTGACAACTACTTAGGTTTTTTGTGTATTAGGCATTAAAATAAATTATGGACAAACCTAATTATATAAAAAGTAATTAATGTGACCATAAATATATCAATATTCTTATTAAGATGATTGCTCTAATACTACTATTGACTTTTCTAAGTGTCTAACTTAATTTGGCAGTAGAAATAATAATAAAAAAGTCCAAGAAAACCAATAAATATCCCACTTTTACAAATATATCACCATTATATGGCATAAAAATTGAAACTTTATACAAAATATTTAAGCTTTAAAATAAAGAAGGATCTTTATACCTTTTCAAATAGATGGCTGAATTCTTTGAATGGAATAAAAAAGTAACTACAGCCTCAACGTTAAACATTAATTAATTGTGTTGGACTTTCTAATTTGTGACATTAACCATTCTAGGCTGAATGACTAAAATTGGTCAAAATGCCCTATCTAGCCCAATAATGAGAAATGGCACAAAGTGAAATACCAATTTTATTCTTTTATGTTTTAATTGTTTATGTGCGATATTGGAATGTTTGATAACATTAATGAATTTATTAATTTATAAATCATATATAATTTTTACTGAGACACCGTGATCACCCAAAGTAAAATAGATGATAAGCAATGTTAATCGTCCCACTGCAAATCAAATTCTTCCCTTGACCTCCAATAGCATAATTTTGCATAATACATGTCTTTAAAATTATTATTATATGATAAATCACTTTCTTGATCTATATGACAAGATTGATAAGTTTAAATTAATGATTGGGGTACAACAACACTCATTCCAATCTTTTCTATTAAGTGGTCATATGATATCATCTCTCTTTTACGAGAGAGTAAAACCTGTCACTTCACTCTTGCTTTAACTTGTAGTCCATAACATACTTTGTCAGACACATACTTGTAAACCTTTTATGGTCACGTTAAGTGTATGTCAAAGTACACCAAAACTTCCAATAGAAGTCATAGTGGCTTTAGGTCTAAAGACAGAAATTTGACATTGTAAGAGATATACTAAATTTAGCATTATCATTAATGATCTCGCTAAATAAAATGTCTCGCATTGTATCTATGAACTTTGTTAGATATTTCATATTTGTGCCCTATAGAACATGATCAACTACAAAGTTAATACTAGTCTTAATTTATTTTCATTCCTATGAAAATAACTGACTAGAGATATTTAGAAATTTATTCTCAGAAATTTCAAATTTTCTATCAAGGTCATCAACCTTGATACCTCAAGCGGTTGAATGAACATTCATGGATCTTTTATCAAACATATAACATAGCTTAATATGTGAAATGATAAAAAAATCTAATAATTTTATTAATAATAAAATGTATATATATAATGTATTGTGGCTAGAGCTTAAACTAACAAATTCATCATCCCGCACATTACAATTTAAGTCTTCTTTTCTTTAACTTCTCATTCCTATTTTGTTTGGTTTACTTTCATCATAAACTTGTCTTCACTATTCCTTTCTTCATAATTTCATATGTTCATCTTTTATCCTTGCTTTGCTTCTATGTTTTTTTTTGTTTTACATGTATCTATTTAGTTTCATATTGTATTTGATTTTATTTCTTGATTTCAAATTCTTCTTGTTTTGTTATTTTAGGTTTTTCATCTCGTGAAAATTACTACTGGCCTTCTTTGTTAAAAATGAAAAAAGAAATATATTTCTCTTCAAAGCGCATAAGAATAAATGAAATTTCCTCCTTTATTTGGTAGGTTTATCCATTGTATTTCACTTTTCTTTTGATTTTTCTATTGTAATTTTTAAGTTTATTTAAGTTTTAATTAATTATTGTGATCTTTTTCTTACATTCAAACAAGGGAGACAAATGGTATGGTGTTATCAAAAGTAACTTTTATTTTAAGCTTTCGATGTTTCTTACTTTTTTTATTGTAATAACTATAATTTAGTTTTTAGGTTAACTTTACTATTTATATCATTGTAATAATTTTTATACTATGGTGATATTTTACTTCTCTAAGAAAGAAAAATAAAAAAATACAAGAGTTCTAAAAAAGAAACGTGGAAGGAAGAGGAACAATGTTCTAAACAAATCACAAATTTCATATTCGTTTGTTAGAGTTTAGTCATAACATCCTTTGACATTAAATTTTTTGTGTAGGGGTTTGTCAATTTAGTGGATAATGAAACAATTTTTTTAATAATAATAGTAATTAATTAACTACTTTTCACAACAAATCAATAAAGTGAGGATATAGTTTTTATGAAGGTATATTAAAGATGAATACTAATGAATTTTTGTTAAATAAAATATAGATAATGATAGTCTCAGTGTTCTTCATAATAAAAGCCCAATTTTAAGTCCAAAGAAAATCAATCCTTCAATTCGAGGTAAACTATTTGATATAATAATTTTTAAATGCCACATTTTTTCCAAATCTATGATTAAGAGTCCAGAGAAATTGTACTAGCTAAATATGCTTAATATGTATTAAATAGTGAGATTTTAGGCTTTATATAATGCCTTCAAATTTATTTTATAAAATTTTAATTAATAATTAGAATAATAATGGCATGATAATAAGTTTTACAAAAAAAATTACAGAGAAAATACATTTTAGTGGATTACATAGTCTTGTACAATGCCTGGAAGACTGTGTAACAAACAGTGTATCACCCAGGAATTTGTGAGGAATAACACAGTTTGCCTAAACTGTGTAACAAATTTGTGAGATTAAAAAAACAATGTTTTGATTCAACATTGGGTTACACCCTCATATACTTTTTGTAAACCCTAAGAAACCTCTTTCCACAATAAAAAAATCCCTTTCCTAACATAGAACCATCCTATAATAAATCCCACCAATTTAACACTAAGTCCCAACTTCAAAGTTATGTTCTTTTTGCTCTTGGAACATCAACTAAGTGTAAGAACTTTGAACTTCCATAAAGTTTTGATTTAATAATGAAAATGTTGATTAAAATTATTATTAGTGAACCATTGTTGAATTAGATATTTGACTCATTTGAAAGCATAGAGGGTGAAGGAGGGATTTTTTTTAAGAGCTAAATAAGGAAAATGAATGGGTTATATTAGGAAGATGATTTGAACTTACAAAAGTGAGATAATGGATTCATTAGAAGGAAAAATAGAGAGTTGGGTTATGCTAGTAAGGGTTAAGAATAAAAAGGGAAAACTTTTAGAAGGAAGAACATGATTTAAGAGTTAGGAACCTTATAAATTTAAAAAGAAAGGAAGATTTAGAAAAATAACAAATTACATTAAAATTTAAATGAAATTATCTTCGTTTTTGAATGACTATTAATAAATGATATACCAATATTATTAAAAGTTGGAGATGACGAGTTAGAGAGATTGCCAAAGAGGCATCCTAAGCTTAGATTCGAGTTAAGTACATATGTTACAATTACCTAACTATCAATTGCATCTTACATGGTTGATTATATTTGATTAGATTATGTGTAGAACTAAATGTTATTCAGTGAATGTTTCAAATGCTAATAATGTGATGAGTGGGTGTTTTTTATTTGGTGATGAGTGTGCTTTGATTGAAGTGTTCTAGTTTGAAATAATTGTGTTTATTTGAGTTGTGTGTTAAATGAGACTTCTTGAAAGTGTAAGTTGATTATGGTGTATTGGATAAGAGGTATGCCATGTAACTTTCTTAGTAAGATATTGACTTGTTGTGTTGTTATGAAATGATGACTTATCAACTTATTATGAAATGATTTTGGTTGGTTAAAGTTTGATTATGACTGAGATGGCATGAACTTATTATGATTATGTATTTCAATACATACAATCATTTATGTCATCATGTTGCACCTAACAAAGGCATCAATGGACATGTATGAATTTTGGGCATAAGTTGACTATTGAGCAACAATGGTTGCAATTAAATCAATTGAGTGCCAATAGGTTTATTGCACATGGAGCATCAAAAGGTGCATTATATTCATATCAAGTACCAATGGGAAAATTTGACAATGAGGGAACAAAAGGGTGCAAATTAGAGATGCCCTCACTACAACATCTCTACTATTAAATATGAGTATTTTGGGAAGATTTAGAAAGTAATATGATCATGAGTGAATGCACTCAAATTGATTTGAACACGATTTTAATTGGATGAAATGCATGGTAAATGGTAGTAATTTTAACTCTTGAAGGATTTGTTAGAAGTTGAGGTTTATATGAAATTGTGAGTTGGATCACAACTAAGTATGATATACATGTTTTGATGATTGAAATTTAGTGTGGACAATGACTGAAATGTGCATTAATGATATGGAAAGGATTTACGCACAAACATTGAGAAGTTATATGTTTGATATGCTTTTCGGGTGTTATATGGTCTACTAGAAGGTTTGTATAAATTGTGTAACAACCCTTTTATGTAACTTTGTGTTGAAAATTGTAGTTTGTATTGGATCAATGGTTATCAACATTAAGATCCTTGTTGTATTTTGACAATGTATGAAATAATGAAATGATAAAGATTGATTTCATGTTTAGCAAACTGTCAAAAATCAAAGAAATGTGAATCAAAAGGATACTGGAGATCTCAAGTTATAGCTTTGAATATAATTGAACTAAAAGACAAGAAAACTCACAAAATGAAGATAAAATGGTATAAGACCAAAGTATATGAAGCAACAAGAAGTTTGTAAGTCTGAAATTATGTCCAACAGTCAATTGAGGAAATGGAGTTAAATATTCGACTAAAATGGTGCTTTAGTCAACCAAATCTGAAGATGACTCACACAAGCAACGTCAAAATGAGTCTTGGGCAATGAGACATTGAAGATTTATTTCAAAAAAAATATTTATCTTCAAAATCATGTTTTTGATTATATCAAATATTAAACATTTTATTTGAAAACATATTGACTATTCTCATAATCTCATAAATCTATTGTTTAATGGCAATTTATTTTCTTAAATAAAATAATAAAATATATATATATATCAATAAGAAACATTATCCTAATCAAACAATGTAATGAAATTACTTATTTTGGAGTGAAATAAATAAGAATTTAATTGATAATAAATTTGTTATTATTTATTTTTCTCATCATTTTATATTCAGATTTCATATTAGTTATGAAATTATTAGTTGAGAAGATAAAAATAAATACAAATTATAAAAAATTAAATTTAATGAGAACTATTGAATGTAGTATTTGAATGTGAAGTTCCTAATCAAGTTTTTGTAAAAAAATAACCAAATACTTATTAAGATAATAGATCACTCAACAACCACTTAGGCATGTGTTAATAATGGGTCGCCTTAAACCTAGCTCTAAATAGCAAATATGTATTTTATAACAAATGTGAACTTTAAATATTTTTTAAAAGAATGTTTTAAAAAATAATTTCCCCTATGTACATTAAGAAATAAATATTCTTAATACACTTCTCTATGTTAAAAAACAAAGAAACAACTAACTACCAATGGACAAGTTATGACCTATGAGTTTGGAATGGTGGAGGTAAGGCTTTTGGGTAGTGTAATGAAGATATGGCTTGTGGGAGACCATAGGGGGAGAATGACTATGGTGGTGAGTGGTGACAATTGTGAGATGAGCTTTTGAGTTCTCTTTCTAAATTTTGTTAACAACTTTTGTTTTGGTTCCTAAAACTATTAGAAATATTTATCCAAAAGGGGCTCTATGTTAAAAAAACTTATTTCTCCTGAATGACATTGTTTGGTCTTGTTCACCAATCTTCTCTGATTCCTTTTTCCTCTTCCTCTAATTTCCTTTTTTTGCCGGCCATTACACGCCACACATCCTACTTATTGGCTTCTCTGTGTTCCACTAAACGCAAGGGGAGGTCTAGGATCAAGACATTCATAAATTAATTGTCGACCGGCTTTGCCATCACGTAATGGAGAATATTCGTAGCTTGTAGTTTAATTGGTGTCATTGACATAAGAGATGTCGTTTCTAGTCTATCTGTTTCTATTTCTATATTCTATATATATATAGAAAGTTTAAAAATCATCATATAATAATCCAGAAATTGCAATAGAAAAAAAAGTCTTTCTTTACTTGTTTGTGACATATCCATGAATGAGATTGATAAAGTGTTAAGTTCCGTGAGGGATCTTTCTTTCTAGGCTATGGTTTAACTAACCCAAACTTGAAACTCTTGGGCCCGGACACGCTAACTAAACTGCTACCTTTGGAAAGGCAATCAACGGATGCTTCTAGCGCGCACCTACGCTAAAGAAGCAGAAAGTGGGACAGCAGGTTAAGTGAAGTTGCAAATGGAAAGAAGATGGGCTCAGATCAGACACTTCCCCTGAAAGCTTTCCGTAGGGTCTCAATCTCTTCTCAGGAGTTCACTTCTTATGCTTCGGTAGCCAAGAAAGACTACAACCTAGTATCGGATCGGTCCCCACCGTGACTGAGCCCATTCTGTTTTTATGGGTACTTGTCTGCAAGTTTATCTTCAGCCCTGCTGGTGGCAAGCCCACCATGGAATATCATACCCTGGCCCGCTCTCTAGCCATTGGGCCATTTGGTACCTTGTTGCTTGGCTCAACCTATCACGCCCTCAGGAAATGTGTCACTGATGACCCAGTTTCATCAATGGATGGTAGCCTGTGGTTCGTGCAATTGTGGCTCTTGGCATACTTTCCAGAGCTCCGACACCCTGACTCAGACTGCAATTTCTCTAACGGATTTGTTGGGAGCTCTCTAATGCAGTGCACCTTGGATGTCCAAGATCCTTTTGCAACAATTCTATTGCTAGGCCGAGAACGTGACTCCTCATTGCTCTTCATTCTGACCCACAATCACCATCTGCCTCCATTGTCAGACTGCACCTTTGACTTTCGTGCGTGATTATTTGTTTTGTCATTTTGTAACTCATAGGGAAATCATAGTCTGTGGAACTCAACGGGCTCTCAGCCCTCACGCAAGTCCAGACGCCAGCAGGCTCATGTGTCTCCAGCCGCTCCTGTGGAGTCTGCCACTCAAGACCCAGTTGACATTAGCGATGAGGCTAGCGAAACAGAGTCCGAGAAAGAAGACACTGTCACGCCTCTCGAAGGTTCAGTGGGTGGATCCCTAGCCGAATCTGAGCCCTTGGTTTACGGGCTGGGGTTTGAGTTCAAAGGTAAAATTCTGGGCATGTCATGTGGATAATCCGAATCTTAAACCTGGAAGGCTTTACTACCACTGGGGAACTAATCCCTGAAAAGGGCTCTTGCGAACTCTGACTTAGAAACCATTGTACTACTCAGCTTTTATAGTACATTAGAGTGTTTGAAATCC
>CANYCX010317998.1:25000-35261 GCA_948193385.1 Breynia disticha f. nivosa
GTGAGGTGAGGGTCGATGTAATTGAGGGTTTGAATAGGGGTCGCCCTTTTTTGGTTGAAGCAGCCACGACTTTGGTCGTAGTCAGTTCAAATACATAAACCCAGTCCACTTGCAGCCATGTTGATCAAAATGACTAAGTTTCATGACTTGACCAGTCACTCGCCCTCGTATTAGAATCTCACCTTGTGGTCGACATTCCATTCCCCTTAGTCGTAGGTGCTCGTTCTATTTTGATTTGAATGGGCCAGGTCTCCCGAACGATCATAGTACGGCCGCTCATCTAATCTAATATCAAATAAATCGGTAGATCTCACTTCCCTTCCCCCATACCATATAGCCGGAAGGGATAGCGTATCTACAGAAGAGAGAGTAACTTTACCCTTAATTTTGTTTAAACAAAGCTCGAATGCCTTTACGCTATAGGCTGTGTTAAGCATGCTTCTTTGACAAAAAACAAACTCTTTTTCCATGACAACAGTCGCGACGATAATATAAAGGGCGGGGCAGTAAGCTCTCTATCAACAACAGGGGGCTTTTCTCCTTTGTCAACTCCGCGGGTTATCTGCTTGGTCTCATTTGGGCCGATGTGCAGGGTCAGGGCATCACAAACCATTGCAATGGAACTGAACTCTTTCAGATTTGATGATCTCGAGTGGGCGTACTTTCACTTTCAAAGAGTGGTTAGGACTTAGCCTTCGACTGTTGCCAACTCGGGGGTTGAACCCAATATGCCATCGGCCTTGACTTTCTCGCTTTCAACAGCCAGCTAAAACTGGCGAAAAGTTACTTTTCTTCTGCCTAGCTCTCTGAAAATGAAAACAAGGCTCGGCATGTGTTTTTCATATGAACTTTTGAGATTCATTTCTTCCAATTCGCTGCTTTCCTCAATGAATTGTGCCATGGATGGCATTGGTGGAAGCTTGCAGGCTCTCCTTTGTTTGACACATAAAGACTTGTTTGAAGATAGGAGAATGTTTAGGAGTTAGCTAGGGAAAGACGAGAATCAGCTTAACGTAGACTCTTAAGAAAAGGAAAGCAGAAGATGCTGCGATAGCAGGACAGGACTCTTTTTCCCTAGATGAAAAAGTGATAGAAGTTGTATCC
This sequence comes from Breynia disticha f. nivosa, assembly GCA_948193385.1. NCBI lineage: Eukaryota > Viridiplantae > Streptophyta > Magnoliopsida > Malpighiales > Phyllanthaceae > Breynia > Breynia disticha. The sequence goes on from CANYCX010317998.1 coordinate 26,105, forward strand.
TATACAGAACTCCGCGGCAGAAGTTTTATCATCTACAGCATCTGATTCCGGTGAGGCTACAAGCCTATCTTCGACTTTCGTTGTTCTTTCTTCTTGCTGTAAAGTGCCATTTCCGCTCCCCAACGACTCCGGAAGTAATTTGATAGGCGTCAGGCTGATGCTGTTTTTGCATTTCAGTTAAGGAACCCTGTGCATAAAGGGCATGCCTTTTTGATGACACGCAGGCGACTTTTTAAAATGGGTTACAAGAATCCAATTCTACTGCTTCATCCTTTACTTTAGGAGGTTTCATTTCACAAAGGCTGATGATGTGCCTTTGGATGTTCGGATGGAACAACACAGCAAGGTTATTTTCAAAAATGGCCTCTATATAGCCTATGATAATGATGATCTGATGAGCCATGCTGTGATAACAAAGATTTTGACACCCTAATTCTTTTTTTTTCATTTATCTAAAATGAGTCTATTTGCTGTGGAATGGGTGTTCATGGATTTGTTTTCAAACAGGTTCTAGAAGATGGAGATGGAGTTCTTGACCCTGAGACTACCATTGTTGCCATATTCCCATCACCTATGCATTATGCAGGTCCAACTGAAGTACAGTGGCACGCCAAGGCACGGATAAATGAAATGCAGGTACTAAATTTTACATAGTATGTCGTGATCCTGCTAGTATGGGTCAACCAACAGAGAAGAGAGATTTAGATGACCCTGATCATGGAAAGAAGGTGCTAAGCATGGCTCCTGGCCTGGAAAAGTTCAATATTTACCCATTTAGGGTCATAGCTTCTTGCCTCGACTGTCGAAGCTCTTTTTCTCCTCTCTATATTTGTCTCTCCTGATTATCTTGCTTATAATTTATTATGGCAAAAAAAATAAAAATTCTTACTCCATCTTCTATTCCGATTATAGTACATTAATTACTCTACAAGATATTCCAGACTTGCACAAACACCAACAAAAACAATGGTGTTATTTAAATTTTCATACTCGACTCAAGCAAGATGGGAATGTTCCTTCTGTTTAGCAAGAAATTAGATCCCGACTGACTTAGCTTGAAGCATGGCTTGCCGTTTCGGGACTCTCTTCTACTCTTGGGAACATTGAGACATCGACTTTCAAGCATCTCGTAGTGGAGCGGTACTGCCATCAAATGTTCCAACATTGACAAAAGGACTGCGGAACATGGGTTCCCACCAACAGAGAGAGGGATAAACTTCAACTAGCGCCCCTATAGATCAAAGCCGAAAACGAGTCTCCTTCTTGGGGAAAGCCCCACTTTTCGTTCCCAGGGAAGTCAAGATAGTGAACTTGACTGGCCTTCCTCGTTAGAGGAATTTTTTAACTATTTTTCTATCAAGCCCCTCCTAGGAAAATCCTGCTTTGAAGAAAAGAAGCGAACAACTACCTTGCTTTCAGGTCTCCCGGGTCCCCCGTCAGACTGGTATTCTACTCCTTGCTATAAAACTACCCGGCTATTCCTGTAAGTGCTTAACCCCTACACACGAAACCGTCCATTTAGCTATCAATCTGCTATATCCGAAGATGAAGCGCCCACATAACCCGGGGGGGCAAAGACGACTGACTTTCTCAATCCGTCACGGTTAGCTCAAACCCCGCTTTTCTCATTACGATACCACTCTCGATGCTATCCCTCACATCACGGACGGTGATCAAATCTCGCTAGCCGTATGACTGCCCGAGCTGCCATGCCTTGGTTGTCGGAACACTATCATCCTGGACACCTACTCGAAGAGTAGCTATTCTAACAGCAGTCGTTTATGCGTAGAGTTAGCCGGTTGATACCCGATATTGGTATACTATTTATTTAAATAAGGAAATTCCCAGGTTCTTTCACTCCAAGACTAGTTTCCGCCAAAAACTTCTTCTTCTTAATCTAAAACGGATCCATCAACTCAAAAAGAAAAGAGCATTTACCCTTGCGCTGGGTCTTTCTCGCCTTTCGCTACCTATTGTATTGAGTTCCCTTCCCACTGAACTACCTTGGGAAAATAAGAACTGAAGCCCTATTCACAGCTTTTTCAATCTATCTAAGCTACTACGTCAATTTGTGCAATAGTAATGCTTTTCTCGATTCTCCGATGTCGGGGTTCGGGTAATCAAAGTCTCTTTCCTACAAAGAGGACTGCTACCGTAACTGCTATAAAAGGGAAGAAAGCCCCTAGCGTTACATAGACTTCTGTATGCTCTTAGCTTAGCGCGCTCTAGCCTGATGCTCTTAGCCCACCTACCTTCTTTCGGCTTACCGAGCTCGAGTACAAAAAGCCTACATTCATTCTCTTTGCCAGTTCAGTGCACTTTAGCTCGATTCCGTTTCAACAACCACTCTGTTCCAACCCACTGCTCAGCCCCCTCCAAACAAACTATGGCATCAAGGTCGGAAACCCCCAAGCCTCAACCGATCTACTGATAAGGTAAGGAGAAAGACAGCTGAATAAGGAGGTCTATCCTTTAATATATAGACGGGCTAGAGTAAACGCCAAGCGCTGGCCCATTAGTGGGTTCAATTCCTGCTTGCCTTTCATTTTCAATTGATAGATGTTGATTCTTTGGCCCTATTTCCTAATGCTCGTCTACCTCCAAAATTCAGAATGCCTGAGATGGATAAGTTCGATGGAACTGGTTGTCCTAAAACCCACCTCAAAATGTATGTTGGTGCTATGAAACCCTTAGGATAGACCTAGAGCAAACAAAACCCTTCTTTCACTCACATCCGGTACCGTGGAGCAGTACCTATGGAAAGGATCAAGACCATAGGGGAAGGGAGCTAATCATTATACGGCGACACTTTTCGAACAGATCTTCATTCCGGGATAATCACTACTCGACGAGACAAGGCCAATTGAAAGAGCCCTGGGAGTCCCGGGAAGATAGAGACAAGACAAGGCACATCCTCACTCAGATCGAATTACTAAGATTGCGGTTCATTTAGCTACCGTTTTAGTGTAGCTCGGGCTTTGTACAATAAAAATTATTCCAATGTTTTAGTCTCGGTGAGCAAGAGAGTGCCCTCATCCAATTGTTCACTGAGATCTAACGCGCTCCATTAGATTCCAATCGGTAGACCACGTCTCCAGAAGATCTTACCATTCCCATCGACTACTTGGAACACTTTTTCCTTCAACATCAAGATAAGGAGAAAGGTCTCGCAGTTCAGTCAGTGAAAGTGATCAGTATAGAAGGCACACAAAAGGGAAGGGATAGCGAAGCTGTACCCATGGCGAAGTTTTACCGCTTTCACGGATTCGAGTCAGGATTGTGTGGTGATGGAAGAGGACGAAAAAAAACTCATTTCTGCCCGACTAGAAAAAATATAGACGATTACAAGGAACGTAGCAACTTGTATGAAAGAGAAGCGGCCCTTCTTTCTTTCGCTTGGGACTCGCCTGAAGCGTCTCATATCAACTAACAATATCTATTGTTGATTCGCATACGAAAGATTGGAATGACCAGATAAGAGCCCAAAGCACTACTTACTAAATGGGTGTCAAACAGGAATGAAATGGGATGACTGATTGATGGATACGTGGTAATATTCCACTCCTGAACGACTTGGTACTCCCTCTTTCTCTATGGATCGAGCATATGAGGTGCCACTCTACCGCACCAATGCGCTCACTCCTGGGAAAAGCATGCCATGAATGACTCTTACCCTCGGCTTACTGAACTACAGGGGTTTCTCAAACTAAAACGGGTGTGAACTCCTCTAGCCAAGTCAAGCTTTTGCAGCTCTATATCAAATTCCTACTGCTAAGCCCACCTTCAAGCTAGTCGAACTAGAGCCTGCCTGACGAGGTCCCACTGCTTCACCAAAATCTCTTCTTTCCTAGTGATTCATATTCCACTTTGTCTGCTATTCCCTGTTGGCATAAGGACTGCCTATGGTTAGCTCTTCAACTCGGCTTGCTTCTCAATCTGACGTTTCGCTACACTCTCTTACATAGAAGAGAAGACCAAGACCGATTAAAAGGGAAAAAAGCTAATTGACTATGAACCTGATCTCACCGATGACTAAGCCACCGGGATCGTTGAGGCCCCATGAAGACGGCTCTCCTTCACTGGGAAGACGCGGTACTCATTAGCGAGCGTCTGGTGACCAACGATTCCAGATTCTCCTGCCTTTCTGCCATAGTCTACACTTGTCCGCCCAAATGGTCGACTGGGTCACTCGATCCTTGAGTCTTTCCTTAGCAACAGCCGTCGCAGACAGCGCTCCACTGCTATCGTCAAGCTTGGACATGGTGCAAGAAGAAAGAGAATTAGCAGAAATCGAAAGGGATTTACCCCCTTCAAGCAGTTCATAGGCAGACTTAGTTGTGAACAAACCATTCTTTGAAAGATCCCAAGTTACACGATCACATTGGCTAAGTGGAGAAGGCAGGTTTAACTGCAATCTTTAAGCACACTGAGTCTGATAATAGGTCTTTAAACTCGTCCCAATTCCAAGCACCATGCCCATCAAGGCCACACATTTCTGTCTATCACCCAAAGCTTTTTCAACCCTCACTATCAACCCATATCAAAAAGCACACCGTGTGAAGAAACAGATTCGGACAGAGCTATACCGAGTACTATAGATGCAAGGAATGTAAAAGCCACCTTTTGATTCAACAAACCCAGTGGATCAAATGATACATTCCCCTTTAACAAATCAATTGCAGCCCTATTAAGTGGTTCTCCACACTCGCACGGGCTAGGAAGATGATGAGTACTGCATATCTTATTATAAACCGTGTCTTTAAAGACTTGAATAATTAATGGGAGATCCGGGGAAGTCAGAACTGCTGGCTTATGTAACAATGGCAGCGGCGCAGTAAACCACCAGACTGAAAATCCTATCATTAAACAGAAAACTAAAACAAAGCGGGTATCCCTACAGTAGGAATAAATGATAGCCTCCTGAAGGCCAAAGGATTGAACTCGTCCTTTGCGTGGGGCTTCAGCTATTCTGTTTATATCAGAAAGGCCCGGCAACCTATCTGGAGAGCGCATTAAGGGTCTTCTTCCTGAACCTATTTGGAAGGGAAGTAGACTCTGATCTGCCCGTTGGGGTACCCAGGGTAAAAACGAACAATAAACCGACCAGTCATTCCCTTCCTTGTTGTACTTAACAATCCTTGTATCGGGCGGTACTTGATTCATCTCTCTTTTCAACTTTTGTTTGAAAGACGGATGATCAACAAGATCGCGCAGTTCATCGCGTTCTAAATAAACCCTAAGTAGTGACTTATCGGACCTTTCATTACACCGCTTCAGTTTGATCCATGCTGGTATCCCACTGACTGCTGCTTGAATTCAACGCGCTTCTTTGAAGCTCATTATCTCTAGCTTCAGGGACCTTCCTTATTACAGGAAAGCCAGAGGTCAGTTTGAAGAACATATTTATCATATCCTATATCTTAAACCTGTTATTTCAGGATTTCTTACCCGGATATACAAAAGGTATATCACTTGATTTTCTCTATAATAGTCGATCTAGTGTTCATTATTATAGTCTATTTGATCTTTGTCATATTTTATATCGAGAACATAAAGACCTAAAGCGAAAGCTAATAATAAATTTTACATCCACATTGCTATGTTTAAGGGTTCCCGCTTGTGAGGGTATTCATGAACCTTCTTCTAAATGTTCTAGGTGACTTTCGTTGCCCGATAATTGAATCATTTCCCGAGTTGTGCTCTCCAAGACTTCCAACTTACTTAAGACAAGTATTTGAGAAGAATCAGGAACATAGTCCCACCAAAGACTACACGCTATATAGAGTACAGGGAGAAAAGTCTTAAATGACTTATATACCAAAAAAGCACGCTTTTCTTCCATTGTCCAAGTCAAGGTCGATGTAATTGATTTACATAATCCAAGTAAAGGAGGGGTTTGACCAATGTTTGCTTTAAGAAAAGAAGGAGAAGCTTTCTTCCTCGGATTGATGTGGGGCTGGAATGGTATCGACAGAGCGAGGGGCAAAGATTGATAAGGAGATGTTCTCAGATGCTTTTAGAACCCTCCAATAAATAGAAATTGGAATAGAGAGAGCGAGTCAGTCTAAATAGATGTCTTAGTTGGGAGAGAAAGAAAGACAGAAGAATAAACCTTATGGTACTCCCCTAGGAAAGACAGGGAATTCATCTTCTAGTGCCTTTCTTATTTGATTTTACTGGGAACAAGAAATAGATAACAAGAAAGATATAGGGTGAGGCGCGGAGGTTCCGTTACAAGCTTGATTTCGAGGGAGCCCTTAGTTCAAGGGTAAGAACTTAGCTTAGCTCACAACTTTCGGGTACAGGTTGAGTAGAGACAAGCTCGACGATAGGGATCGGAGCAACTGGCAATGCTGCTAAGTATGAGGTTAGAAGGTGCTCGAGGAAATGGAATCCAACGCTTTCGACTATTGAGACTATTGAATAGGCTGCGAGAAAGAGATAGGATCGGAGTCTTAGGACCAGATTGGTACTTCTTTATCTTGTTCACTTCAGGAGAGGAGGTTACTGCGGAAAGGGAATCCGGTAATGAGGTGCGGAGCGGGAAGTTTCCACACCATCCGCCGAAGATAGGTATACGTCTAGCTATGCGATAGGCGTAGTTAACGTACACGTCTAGTTTTATACAAAGTACTCATTTCGCATATCCGCTGTTCTCGGAATTAGTAGAATCATACTACTCTACCCGGGTGAAGTTATCCTACTGGGTAAGAAGACAATCTCACGTCGAAGGATGTAATAAAGCAGCCCACTTCGGAGTCGCTCACAGGAGAAGCACTGACCTTCTCTTTTCTCTTATCCTTCTCGAGTTCGAGAAGATTAACTAAAGGCGAGCTTCGGTCCTGAAAACGGCGATGAGTTCCAATGTTAGTTCAACGGTTAGATGCGTCTGCCCCTTTTCCTTTCTGGCCCCTTTCTAGCTTCTCATTGCGGCTCTTTTCAAAGTCTAGCATCTTCCGCTCCTAGTCATCCCACCAACTCCGGATATAAAATTTGTTTTGAATTGAGCTAGTTACACTAGACCTCGGACCACTAGCAAGTACATTACCAAGCCTTACTCACAGGGACCCCATTTAAATATGATCAAAAAGGAAGAGAGAGCCATGGAAGAGAATAACTTAGACTGAAAACGTGATTGATTGGCTTTGTGTCTTAGCATTGCAGGACGTGAATCTTTCGAAAGCCTCATATCTCCTAGTAGAAGCCTTATCCCTGCCTCGGCTCTTACAGATCTGTTCATTCCCTGCCTCCGAGTACAACCTTGAATGAAAAGCGGATTGGTCCAATGCTTCCGTCATATGACGATCTTGGTATTCTACCGATTCCCGGCCGTCTGGCTTGCTTTGGATGCTTTCTAGCAGTTTAAGAATCAGTAATCAGATGGTATCGAGAGGGTAAATCTTTTTTAGAGTCCCAGGCTGAAACCGGATATTAAATATCTCTTTCTTAAGGTTAGTTCCACTTTCCAGTACCTTCGCCCCTCAAGATCAAGTTACAGCAACAAGCTAGAGATCCGGACAGGATAGAGCCTGTTACATCTGTGTATATCCTATTTTACCCTATTGTAAATATACCTTCTATTGGATAGTAGGAGTTCTTTCCGGGAGTTCGCTTTCTTCTCCTTACCTTCCACCAGCCAAGAAAGTTGAAGTTGGAAGTAATCAGGAAGAGGATTCTTTGTATATGCCTACATGACCTGCCACCCGATCGTGGGAAGATGGAAATCCAAATAAGAGTCGCCTTGCCGAGAAAATGCTATTGGATACCATATGTGTCGAGATGAAGTTAGGGTCTCCTCTCACTTCCGCTGACGCCCTTAACGCCATTCATTTTTGCATCGACGAGCAAAGGATTCATTCTTACTAAATCTCTGGATTATGAAAAAAGAGGGAGCTTTAGCTCTATATGTGGATCGACACTTCAGGGACATAAAGGATTCCCTCTATAAAAGGAGGAATCCCTTTTCACTGCAACAGTGGTTGAGGAATGGACCAAAGTGAAAGCTAGGCGGGCAATGAATGTAGAGCTGATCTCCGCCTACTAAGCTTCTCAATTGCATCGACCCTCTTTCGCCTCCACTACGTAGCAGGGCGGATATATGTAATACGTATGACTTTTCAAATCCAAAGTCGTGGTTATCAAACTCTTCATCGAAGTCAAAGTGATCACACTCGGATAGCATTTACCGTGAAAGGGCTAAGACTTTAGGAGGGGCTTACCCCAGCTACAAGGAAAACTACCAACTCGAACTTCCACTGTATTCCTTGCAGGCTAAGAGAGAAGGCTGCTAACTGAACTGAAAAAAAAAGCCATTCTTGCAAGGACCGCTTATTCCTATATTATTCCTAATAGACCGCTAATGCCGCGTCTAATCTCACGAAATCTAATTTTTAAGAATCCCCATCCGAACTCGCATTCTAATGTGCTAGCGACCCCTCCCAAGGAAGAAGGTAAAGGCAGCAGCTCGGGAAGCTTCTTTCGTGCGTGTTCCTACTGAGTTCGAGTTCAGGTGAAAGACCTGCCTGCACAAACAATTGAATAGTAGCTGCTCGATCCGCCAATCCACTGTCTGTGTAAGAAAGAAGACAATAGGTGTCAATTACATCGAACCTCTGTGTCCCATTCATCATTGTCTCATGCTCTCGGGCCTTTCTGTCTCATCTGTATCTTCTTCCTCTCCTGAGCTGGGATGCACCTTCTTTTTCTATTGATTTAATTCCTTCATTGAATGTGTAGTAAGAATGGCTTGTGCAAGAATAATAGGAAAGATTGGAACTTCGCCCTAGATTCAGTATCTGGTATGAGATGAGTGTATGGTGATATACACATTTCCAAAGAGAGAATAGAGGACTAGGACTGAAAGAAGTTTTTGGAGGCTAAGCTAAAGAGCTGCTACAATAACATTAGCGCTTCCGGGCACGCTTGCCTATCACTTCTGCTTCCTTCAATCCTACTCTACTTCTCTTTCTTTCATGCTACGGCTGCTTCTTTCATCCTGATGAGCTACCCGAAGGGGCATTCCTTTCTTCAAAGCTATCGATAGCAGATAAAAAGAAAAGCATACAGATTCCATTCTTACGAATAGAGACTTCCACAATCAGTAAATCAGTCCTTCGAAGATGAAAGGCTAATAAAGTAATCAAACAAATAGGAAAGA
>CANYCX010318316.1:0-19532 GCA_948193385.1 Breynia disticha f. nivosa
AACTTTTTGGTTAGATACTATGACATATGGTGGATCAATAGTAAAAGAGGAAGATTATTTCCAAAGATATCACTAGAGTTCATAACGCTGGGCCCAAATTACTGTGTTCTTGTGGGAAATTTGATTAATGTGATTAATCACTGGTTCTTACAAGATATGTAATTAGTGTTTATAACAAAATTTTGTGAGATCAAAACGAGTCGAAATTGGTGATATTAGGAAAGTAATCTAGGAAATAATCACGTTTAGCCAAAAATAGAAAACAACGAGTAGTGTTCTATTATACTTGAGCTGCTTAACCGCCAGAAGCTCATTTCGTTGAAGGTCGCGCGCCCGTGCTACACAAGATGGAAAACCGTTACCTAAAGAGAGAATCTGTACTCGCAATCGTCATGTGCGAGTGGGAGATGAAAGGATAATTTATTCCGCCCATGACGTTTGAGTTGCCGAATAAATATAATTAAGTTAAGGAACTTAATTATAATTTATTTGGTTGAAGGATTAAATTAGAAAGAATTTTAGTTTAGGGACCAAAGTGTAATTATGCGTGGAAAGGTATCATTTCACCAAGTGATACCTCCACTTCTATAAATACACATCCTCCCCTCATTTTTCCACTCACTCCATATTTCTACCAAAAGGAAGAGGAGAGAGGAGAGACCTCTCTTCTTCTAGGAAAATAGCCAACGGGTGGTTATTTCTCTCTCGGGATTCGGATTCTGGTGTAGGATCGAGTGTGAAACATTGCCCGTATCCCGACGCTCTGCGCCTGTGGATACGAGCGTACCCTCAACGAGGTATCGTTCTTCTTTCGCTGCATCGAACGGAATTCCAGGTTCAGTTTCTGTTCGTTTTATTTACGCGTTTTTATTAATTATTCGTTAATTAATTAGTTTATATATCTGTTATATGTGCGCGTATATTCTTTCATCAAAGTAGTGGATAATGTCTTTATTTAATAATCATTCATTTTGTAACTTTTCTCTCTTCATTCACAGTAATAAAACACGATACTCTTTTCTCTCATTATTCCGTAGCTTCTTTCTTCTAAACCTGCAATTCTAGAACAACAATTTTCAACAACTTAATTAGATGTATTACGGCAGTGAGTATTCAACGGATCAACTAAAAAGTCATATTAAGTGGGAGAAAATGGTTTTTGTGGAAGTTTGCGTGAAGGCATAAAAAGAAATGGAGAGTTTAAAGAGGTGAAAGATTACCAAATTAACAATTTTGGATGGTTTTGATGTTCAGGAAAATCCTGATATAATTGTACACGCAAATGATTTTTAGGTATACAGATGATGTTTCGTGAAAGTTAATTATATTATGAGGACTTCATTTTATATTTTATGAATATTAAAATTTTATTAATTATGTAAAATTAATCTTTTTTATTAAAAAATATAAAACATTATTTTTTTACAATATCAAAATGGTCTAAAATTAATGTGTACCATTTCTCTTTTTTTTTTTTAGGACTTAGGGTTTAGGGTTTAAGATTTAGGGTACATCCAAATAAAAATATTTGTCAACTTATATATCAAAAATATAAATATTGACTTATGAAATATTCCCAATAATTAGCTTATATATCACTTATTTTCCAAACAAAATAATTTACAAAATTTTCAACTTACATGGTATTTGACAGAATGTGGTTTAACAAATTATTATATCTATTTTGCATAAAATTTATGCATTAATTATATAAATAATTTGTCAAATGATATACTTTAACAAAAAATTGTATATTTATTTATTTTTTATTTGATCTCCAAATATGTATAAATGCATAAATATTACTTGTTCAATATAATATTTTTTAAATAAAAATGATTCATTGTATTTTTTTTTTGAAATTATTCATTGTATTATTGTTAGTGTTATTGTTATTTAATTTTATGTGTTGGTATCGGCATAATTATGATTGATATTTAAATTTTAAGCTTGCTAAGTAGATTTGTGGGGTTCTACCAATCTAACCACGGAGAGGTGAAGATAGATTGACTGAAGACACTAAAGATTCATTTGTTTTGATGTAAGTGAGACGGGGAAATTGAACTTTTAAAAAAAATTGAAAATTTATATTGCTTTGTTCAAATTAATTTTCACATGTATTATAAATTAGTTTTATTCATTAAACAATGTAAATTTACATTAAAAAAAACTCAAATCAAAGTTCAAACATGTCATGAGTGGAAGACCAATATGAAAAAAGAAAATGAAAACAACACATGCAAATTGGGGAACTGAAGAGATGACATGGAGCTGAAAGGAGCGAACCCCAAACAGAGTGGTGACGTGGCGCTTTAGTGGGGTGTTTGATATGTAGCCACAAATAGACGCAGACACAGATGAGTAGTTGAAGCTATGCAACTTGCTTGTTCCAGAAACCTCGCGTCCAATTGGATCACCTCCACTACCTGTACTTTGTAAAAACATGCGTGTCTCTCGCTCCGAACTCGAATTAATCTCGATCAACGTGTCGGGATACAAAAAACTAATAATAAATAACTTTAGGTATCAAATTTTAAGACGATAATACAAACTGTTAACGCATGATTATAATATAACAAGAACAATATTAATACTTTTTCTGTTCACATTATTAATTATAATATTTAATAAAAATATACGATACGATTATTATATGAATAATATGAATTAGGAAGGAAGAGGATACGAATTAAGAAGGAAGAGGAAACTTGGTATAATCAAAATATTTGATGATAATATTTACAAATTTGGGTGTGGGCACTAAGAAATATTTGAATATATTATCGGATTCGAATGAAACGTTACCAGACAACGGTATTGATCGTAAGTGCGCTCGTCACCTTGCTTTACAGGTTATTCTATGATTCTATAAATATTACCAAAACTGCCACAACTTTATCAAATTTATGAAGATTTAGTTAACCATTTATGACCATTTTACTCAATTATTTGAGAAATTACAATTAAATATTTCCGTTTGTCAAGCCAAATAACAGCATTATAAAAAATATTTGTTTAATTTATATAACCAAAACTCATCAGTTGAAACTTTTGTTAATTATCCGATTATTTGAGAAACTCTGTTAAAGAATAAAATGCCAGAAAAAAACGTTACCACTTGCATTGTGACAATACCATGTATTAATTGACATGTTTTTTTTTCATTGTTAAAAAAACATGTTTTTTTTTCAAATGGTAGATAAAAAAATTAAAAAGAAAAAAGAAACATCGATTAATTGTCAAATTAACATAAAAAAAGAGGTGAAAACTGATTAGTTTTTCGTTATCAACTAGCTGTAAATTTGGTCTTATATATTATCAAAGACATTAAAATTTTGTTAAACAGCTCTTGAAAATGATCGAGTTGAATGTATTAGATTATATATAAATTTGGCCGCTCAAGCTCGTTAAAACAGGTAAACTTATCTAATTAACGACAGGATAACAGAAAAAATAACTTCTTTTAAAAAGTTTGTATATAAAGTTGAAAAAAATTTAAAAGGGCAGACAAATAAACAAGGATAATAAAGTTAAGATTGTTATGACGTCTTTAAATGAACACGAAGACACGCAGCCATATATAATCCATCGGATTATCTATAATCTAATAAATAATTAAGAAAACCGACCTTCCTTGAAAGTAAAGACTAATACTTTTGATTAATAAACAGCCATCATTAGCAACAAAAGTATTTCCCTAATCCAATGAATAAAATGGACGGTTGGTTCATGTATCTTTTTTTGTTTGCAATAAATTTTAAGAGAGGGATCGGATTAATTTACGAAAGTCTTAAAGAAACCTGGCGAACCAACAAGTCAAAGTCTGTATACCTCTTTTGGTACCGTTACGAAATTAATGATCGAACCCTGCATCTTCACTGTGGCGGTTGACTCCTTTAGGACTGAACCCACGGACCAAAAGGTGGTTGGTTCATGTATGATGAACATGATGTGAACTGATATATGAAGCCAATTACAAAAGGGGAAAGAACTGAGAAGATGCATGCGTAAATCTCGACAAAATAACAACACATGCAAAAGCACTTTTGGTGATACTAAGGAATTGCTTAATGGAGGAGATTGAGATGAGGATAATTAGGTACAAAAGGTAGGGTCTAATATATGATCATAGCGTGCAAAACTCTTGATTTTAATTGCGTGATTCCCTCAAATACACTAAGATCCCACCATGACTGTATCACCACCTTTGGACACTGCCATATAATACTTCTTAAGTTTAATCGATGGCCTTGGAACTAAACTTAAGGCAACTTTCAAACTAAACATATGAGGACTAGAAGGGTTCTCTATAAAGGGGTCAATAAATCCTTCAAAATGATCTGTTACGTAAGTGAAAAATACTTGAGAAAAATGATTGAACAATCTAACCATTCCTTCACATTTCTCTTCATCCTTGAATATATATTGTTTAAGAAAACAATTTTTTTCACGTTATGTGCAGAATTTAATATAGTATTACCCTCATCATTTACGTATTTCAATACGAATTTCATATAGTGATTCTTTTGATGTATTAAAATAAAATTATCGTCATCTAATTTTGGATTTGTTTATCGTACACATTTGTGGTCCAATTCTGATATGAAGTCATTACTTTTATTCCATTTTTTTCAAGAGTGCATGCACATAACTAGATCATAATCTAAGTGCAAAAGCATCTGAACCACAATCTTCTTCATATGCAAGATATCTCGATTTCGTATTAATCAAACATTTACCTTTCAAATTAGTTAGGTCATTTTTTGAACAAAGTTAACTGAAACACAAGATCCCATTATCACCGACTTTTCAAGTTTTCTACCTACTCTAGTCAAAGTTAAAACAAAAGCACGAAGAAATATAATTTTGTGGATGAAAAATAAATCTAGAAGAGCTTGACTCTCTTTTAGGAGTGCATGCACATGGACTAAGTTATGAGAAAAAACACAAAGAAGAAGGGTGATAGGCCCCATTTTCCACATTGCATTCCATTCAAATTTTAGGTCCTATTATTTGGCCAAATGTCAAAAATTACGATGAACGAATATTCATAAAGTGTTAGTTAAATTGACAATTTAGTTTTTTGTGAGATTTGGCGGAGTGTATTCCCTAAATTTGAATCCAATCAGAATCACTCTCGTAATATTAGAGTTGTGTCTCCTGCTCTAACACCGAATTAGTTATCATGGAATATAAGAATAAGGAATAGTTGAGAATAAAAATAGAAACCATGAGCGACTATGGAGTTTCTGTACATTAATTGGGTATGGCACGACAACCTATGTAGTGGAAGAGTTTGGTGGGGGTGGCAGTTGGTAGTTTTAGTCAGGTCAGTTAGGGAATCCAATTCACATCTCTTACTATACTATTATTATTATTATTATTATTATTAATTTAAAATTACTGAGAGGACCACATGATTTGCGTCCCAATTCCCATGCATCTCCGACCTTTTCACTTGAGCAAACTAATATTTTTTTACTGTTAATTAAACCTGTTTTAAGATTCACTTAATCTTGCCTACCGATGTAAAGAGAGATCCTAATCATCTTGGTCTACATTTAGACCGTGTTACTTACAATTTCTTTATAATCAGACAAAAAGAGATTACTAAATAATGATGTCTTCAGATAAGAAAATGGGAGATTTGATTGATACTTTTTCCTAAGTATTCTAATTAGACCAATAAAATATACACTTACTTACAGTACAAATTGACCATATGTGGTGAAGTAATAACATTTCAATTATAGGTCAAGCTTATTAATTTACCAAAATATCCTCAATAAATGAACAATTTTGCATTCATTTTTCAAGTAACTATACATGTGGAAGTGCACATGTAGGATGCACCAAGTGGCAATTGAAAAAAAAAACTCTCTGTCTCATAAAAATAGACACAGTTTGATTTTTACAGTTTTTAAAAAATTAATAGTTATGATAGTTAAAATTAGTTAAATTATGTATTATTACTATTATATCTTTAAAAGTTTTATTGGAAAAAACCACAATTAAAAAATTGTTTCATAAATGAGGGTAAGAATGTCAATATATTTATCATAAATGTGTTTACAAAGATAAGTATACTTATATATTGAGAAACTATATATAGAAAATGTGCCGGGAGTAAAAATTTTCAAACAATCATCTCACGTGCCGTACACGTGGACTCAGCTTCGTTGACTGACTCAACATTCTTACGAAAACCTTTGCAAGCGAAATTGCTGGACCGCCCACTTGTTCGACCGGTTCAGTTGGTTCCTACTTGTCATTTTCCTGTCATAAAACACAGTTATCATCTGAGTTACAAATTGCTATAATCTGATTGATTGATTTGATGTCTTCAATTTCCTGTCAAAACTTTTATCTGTAAAACCGACGATTTTGTATGAATCCACGTTGCACCATTCTCTAAACTGAAAAGTGCAGTGTGTTAATTCACATCTTACTGAACGAATCAATAAAACTGTTCTTCATACTGTTTGACTTCTAATCATTGCGAAGAAATAGTTGTTTATAATGAAGCAGTTGCGATTTTTTGATGGAGTTTTCAGCATGGTGATCAGTCGCACTCATGATCTGAAATTCGCAGTAAACCACGCCGGTTCCTAATTTCTTTGAATTAACATATATTTACTACTAAACTTAAGAGTTGATTTAGTGATAATGACAATACATTCATATCCTGATGATTGCATGTTAAAATTTCCGCTATTCTTTTTAGAGTGAGACATATATAAATATCATTAGTAAGCTTTTTTGAGTCCGGTGACTTTTCTTGATATTATACTGAGATACGATTTCTCACCTTAAATTTAAAAAAACCAAAAAAAACATATAATTACTAATGCTAATCTACTTTTAAAACATACCAAAAAGTAATTATCTTAATTGGTATTTTGTAAACAAGTGATAGCGATTGATTTGAGAATTAAAATTATATATTTTGATAAAAGAGAGCAAAAACAGTACTAAGCATAAACTCCAATGACAAAAATAGTGTCACTAAGTCATGAATAATTTGAAATGGGCATGAGGTAGACATTAATGAGTACTAGATTTATGAGGAATCCTAAGACTAGAAGAGTGTTGATTCAACTTTGTTAAAGTACTTATTAATCAAACTATGAGCTATTCTCTTAATCATGTTTTAATGATTGCATTAACGGTTTTGGCTTTAATTAAAATAATTAATTAATCCATGCAAGTGCTATTCCTTTGCTCGAATCCTAAGTAAAACGTGCATTCATGTGCCCACTAATTATCACAATAATGAAGATCAGCACCTTCTTAATACTGAAACATCTACTCCCTCCGTCCCACAATATTTGTCGTTTAAGGTTTTGCACACAGATTAAGAATGCATTTAATATGTCTTAAGTTTGTGTTGAATTATCTATTATACCCTTTTACTTGACAAATCATAAGAACAACTCAATTAAATTTGTATTGGAAATGTAAATCTAATAAGGGTAATTTTGGAAAAATTTCTTAAATGCTGCATTAGTAATACAAAGCGACATATAATGTGAAAAAATCAATTTTTCTAAAGCGACGTTTATTATGAGACAGAGGGAGTAATGATTAAGTTAACCAGCCATGTGAGATTTGCTTAGTTACTTCATTTCGACAATCTTTGACACAATAACATAATTTGTTAGCTCACCATTATGATATAACACCAATGATATAAATTTAATTTTAAATCTAATACGATTATGACACGACTAACACGAATTATCACCCCTACTTTTTTTCCGTGGATAAAGTATAAATTGGCATTCAAAAATTAGTTCTGAAAACCAACAAATCACACAACAAAAAATAACCGTTTAACTAACAAACCAAGTCTTCAATGTATGATTGCGGATAGGGTTTATATATTAAGCTTTTAAATATTAATAACTACTCCGAGTGGTTTAACTAACTAGGACGTTAATGCATAGAGAAGAAATATATGTATACAAGTGATTGTGATGAAGCAATATGCTACACCTTTCTATAAGTGCCAACCATGTGAATTTCTGGGTAGATCACAAAGTATATGTCCAGTTTTAATTTATGCCTCTCTTCTATAATGTGATGATCAATAATGCACTATCGAAATATTCATACCGTATCTCGCCCATTATCCACGATGATACTTGCTTAATTATCAAAATATCCTCCATAAAAAAAGTTATTAAGTGATTTATAATGATTTGAGTTGCCGACCTTGAACAAACAAACAATAACCAAACCATAATTTTTCCTCACAAGTGAGAAACGAAATTTTAACTTGTGGTGGTCTAAGAGGCCGGGAGTCTTCATTATCTAATTATTTTGATGAAACTCGACAAGAGATGAAGTTTCGACAAATCTGTGCAAGTTTTCCAAGTTGTTCATGGAATCATGGTTGATCAGACTTGCCCATCAAAAACCATATTTGTCACTACACATGAAATCATACTTAGACGATGTAGCTTGGGCACCACCTCTTCCCTAAATAGTCATTAACCTAAGTTATAATACTGTCTTTCCTTTGTCAGAATGTTTGTTCAAGAGCTTAAAAGTATATATCACAGTGCAATATATGTCTGACAATGAAGCCAATTGGAGTTAGGTTTATTGGTTCATGTAAATGGCACTCCCTCCGTCTCACAATATTTGTCGTTTAAGGTTTTGCACATGGATTAAAAATGCATTTAATATGTCTTAAGTTTGTGTTAAATTAACTATTATGGCCTTTGACTTGACAAATCATAAGAACAACTAAATTAAATTTGTTTTGGAAATGTAAAACTAATAAGGGTAATCTTGAAAAAAATTCTTGAATGTTGCATTGGTAATACCAAAACGATACTAATGTGAAAAAACCAATTTTTCTAAAGCGACAAATATTGTGGGACGGAGGGAGTTCAATTTTTTAGATAAATAGCCCTCTTTTTTTATAGACTTTTATTATAAGTGTTCTTAAAGAGGGGATTCAATGAGACACGGAATTGTCATCGTTAAATACGGTAAAAATAAATTCTGATGGAATAACATAGAGAGTGTCATGTAGTTTGGTTCCTTAATTATATAAACTCTTCAGGTTGTGACTATTTAAACTTAATATGTTAATCAATTGGTTTCTGTAGAACAAAATAGTTGCTTTGAATTTAAAACGATTTAGAAGTTGCAGTTATAGTTAGTTAGGAAAGACAAGTGAGTAGGAGTGATTAGGACAGATAAGCAAACATTAAAAATGGATTAAATTAAGATTAAATGATTTTAATTAAATATTTTTGTAATAATGGTCTTCACACGGAGATAGGAAAAGAAGATGGGCACTAAATAAGTTGGGTGTCCATTGATGACATTATCGCCGAAACCACAATTTTTTTTATTAATTATTTCTCCCACATTATGTTTGTGGATCTAATAAACAAATATTGGATTATTTCAAGATTAAATCTTCATATAGTTCAAATTAGTACCATTAACCATGTACATTAACTTGCGTAGGGTTGTTTTAGCTTAACCAATGATATTTAATTCAAGTCTTGGGTACGCAAAATTATGTTGGGAGAGCTTTGTCGTCCTTGTGGTCCTGTCCGTCTCGAACGGAGATTAATCTTGGGTGTTCAGGATATGTAAATATATTTCAAATTAGAAGACTTTTCATTAAGTTAATTTATTAGAAAGTTATAGTTATTGGAAATTAACTCTTAGAAAGTATAATAAATATTGTTTGTTTTAAATTATAATTTTTAAGAAGTAAATAATATTTATTAATTTTTTTGTAAATTAATATTATATTTATATAATTGTTCTCACAAATAGATATTTATATATTTTATGAAATAAATTAAATAATAAAATAGTAAAAATAGTATAATTTTCTCAAGGAAGTTTAATTTATGTAAGTTTTGTTAGATAAATAATTTCTCTTAAATAATAGAAGTAGAATGTTCAATTTTCTAAAAAAATGAAATAAAAATTGCAAATAAATAAGACAATTTTTTTTCATCTTTCAAAATTTTCAACTTTTCCTCCTCACTTACCGAACCAAGTAAATCCGAATAATTAATGGAATGATTTGCAACAAAAAGAGCATCTCTGTCCATCTTTTCCAATATTTTTTTCGACAATTAACAATGTTATAAAATTGATGGGCACTTGGGGTTGTTTTGGAGTCACATTCCATCACATTAAAGAGAATAATTGTTTATTATTGCCAATAAAAATAATTGATTAATAAAACATAAAAGGAGAGGACGTTTGTGAGTTGGTGATTGGAGAAGAGAAGGTTTCTTATCATTAACAAACGATAGATATGAGGAAAAAGGAAGAGAAGATGATTTGTGGAAGAGAAATAAAATCTCCATCGAAGAGATTTGCTTTCAATAAATGACAATTCGAACAGATAGATTTGAGTTGCTGTTGATAATTAGGACACCTAACAATCACTTGCCTCCCAATAGAGGAGTAAGATATTTCCAAAACCACTCACTTTAATACATAAATTCTTATGTATGAAATAAATTAACACATTTCTTTTTTAATCGTCGGCAAAAATTAAATTTGAATTTGGTCAATTAGCGACCACAACCCTATAACATCAATAAAGAACTCCGAAATTGGTAATTTCCATTCAAAATATAGATTTTAAAACTTTTGAGAAATTTGGTATCTACATAATGAGATATGTTTTGTCACAAATTAACTACGAATACCGTCTCTAATTTAAACTAGAATCGGTATTAGCTGCAACATCCTGATTCTGTCGCTATTTTAGTAACAAAAATCAATATTAATGACGAAAAATAAGTGTTAGTAATAGCATTTGTATTAGTGGTATGATGGACGACGCTTTCATGCTTCTTTTTCCGGTGGCCCTCGGCAGCGTCGCCAATGGGTCTGGTCCGCCGCTATGTACGATTGATGCATTGTGGCTAATGTCAAAGAAATCGCACCACGATTCTCCGATTCGTCCCATTACAGTCATTAGTGTTGCAATTTTTTCATCCTGAAGGTAACAAATAGTCATTAGTTTGCTTATCGATGGACCTCATCAGTGATCTATACATGCATACATATTTATATAAGTGACATTTAATTCATTAGAGGATCAAATTATTCAAGTAATGGTTGATGTTATCATCAATGTTGGTGTTAAATGGATTAAGAAATGAATGAGACTGATATTTATTGCTAAACCAATGAGGTATGCATTGACGACAAAGAGCATAATGATCCACTCCTAATTTAATGTCACAAGAGTTTCTTATGTTAGCTATTGAGAAGTTATATTAATTGCATGTGTTATGCCTATAATAGTACTTTATAATCTTTACGATGGTAATTCGAGTTGACGAATCGAAAATTGAATTCATATCGTGTTTAATCGTTTATTCATCTGTTGTATTATTGGATCTTAAATTGTCAATGCTATGTAATTAACTCTCAGCTTAATAGCGGCTTCAGTATTTATAAACCTATATATTATTGCTAAAAAAATATATAAAAAATATGGAAAGAGACGAAACTGTGAAAAAATATGACAAGAGAGGACGAAACTATAAAAAAATATACGATAAAATATACACACCATATACGTACACCTCTCCCTTTAATTTTTTTCAAATCTTCCTCAAGACGTACAAAAGTATTTCTTCTTTCATCTTCGAATCACTCAATCAATCGTAAAACCACAATGAAGACACAAAACCCAGCGCAACAAATCAACGGTATTAATGCACTTACAACATAACTTCAAATACTCTTGTAGAAGCACAAGTTCTAGCATGTTCTTGAAGTAAACACTCACATCCTCCTTCAGCTACTCTTCCATTAAACTAGAAGTTCTTGCGCAATTTTTGTTGTTGGCATAACGAAAGTCAAAGAGTAGCAGTGGAGAAAAATAAGCAGAGATCATCAGTTTCATTTCACTAAGCTCCACAACACTAATCAATCTACCAAATACACGTGTAAACACTAACTCCCAAAAGTTCATCAGAACGTTAACCCCACATTGCTTATTTTGCGGACACCCAACCCTCTCCTTCTCAATTCTAACACAACTTTTCTCAAAGAAAAAATTAAAAAAAATTCGTTTAGTGGTAATAACAAGACATTCGTTTTATAACAATCATGGATTTAAATCTCCGTTAGTCTCTTTGAGGTGAAACATATACTGAAACATGTCTCCTCACCGTAAATTTAAAAAAATAAAAATAAAAAACAACTTCTAAGGCATAACCACATCTTTTTGTGCAATGGTGACTATCTTCCAATCACACCTAACTATTTGATTGCATTTTGTTCCAACAAGTAAACCACCATTTACTTTACACTCAATTAACTTTTTCTAATTAACCCCACATTTACTCCAATTTGGCAATTTCAAAAGATAGTTTATTATAATGTGAATTAATTAAATTTTAACAAATAAATTTTACAAATAAGGTAATTATTCAAAAGATAAAAAGAAACCCACACACAGACACAATGTGTAAGTAATCCAGACCCAAGTGCCCTTTCACAAAAACACCACGTGGGCTCCCTTACATTACATGTCTGAGAAGACCATGCCCCACTTCCTCCCCCACAATCTCTTCCTCTCTCCCAAACTCTATTTATACCCATTTCTTCTCTCCCTTTCAACCCCCAAATCAACTTCTCTCTCTCTCTCCCAGTTCTTTCTTCTTCACTACCAAATTGGATCAACACCATGCTTCCTTCTACTACTACCCAGAATTCTCATTCTTCCTCCATTAATCTCCAAAACCAACATTTGTTTACTTCTAATTATAAGTCTAAGTCTACTAAAAGCTACATTAACTGTGCTTTGCACACTCCTTCTGTTCTTCATTTCCCTAAAACTCTTGTCCTACCCAAAGATGATCAACCCGTTACGATCAAGCCCAAACCGAAATCTAAACCGAAACCGAACCAACCAGCTCAATGGAACATATTCCAAAAGGCTGCAGCTGCAGCTTTAGACTTAGCGGAGAGCGCGTTGCTCTCACGCGAGCTTCAACAACCTCTTCCAAAAACCGCCGACCCACGTGTTCAAATCTCCGGAAATTTCGCTCCCGTCCCCGAGCACCCCGTTGAACATAAACTCCCCATACTAGGCAAAATCCCAGAATGTATTAACGGAGTTTATGTCCGGAACGGTGCCAACCCGCTTTTTGAGCCTGTTGCTGGGCACCATTTATTCGACGGAGACGGCATGGTTCACGCCGTTAGTATTGAAAACGGAAACGCGAGCTACGCGTGTCGTTTCACTGAGACTGAAAGGCTTAAGCAAGAGCGAGAGCTGGGTCGTCCCGTTTTCCCAAAAGCAATTGGTGAATTACATGGACACTCTGGCATAGCGAGGCTGTTGTTATTCTTTGCTCGAGGCGTTTGCGGCTTACTTGATCACACTCAAGGGAGTGGAGTAGCAAACGCCGGCCTTATTTATTTCAACGACAGGCTTTTAGCTATGTCCGAAGATGACTTGCCTTACCAAGTACGTGTCAGTTCTAAAGGTGATTTGGAAACTGTGGGAAGATACGAATTTAACGGACAGTTAAAACATACTATGATTGCACATCCCAAAATCGACCCTGTCTCCAAAGAGCTTTTCGCTCTGAGCTACGACGTCGTTTCCAAGCCGTATTTAAAGTACTTCAGAGTGTCTCCAAACGGTGACAAGTCACCTGATGTTGATATTAATCTCCCGGTTCCTACCATGATGCATGACTTTGCGATCACGGAGAATTATGTGGTGATCCCGGACCAGCAAGTTGTGTTCAAGCTTCAGGAAATGATTCACGGTGGGTCCCCAGTTATTTATGACAAGAATAAAATGTCCAGGTTTGGGATTCTGTCTAAGAATGCTTCTGATGCTAATGATATTATATGGGTGGAATCACCGGACACCTTCTGTTTCCACTTGTGGAATGCTTGGGAAGAGCCTGAGTCGAACGAGGTTGTTGTGATCGGGTCTTGCATGACTCCTCCTGACTCTATTTTCAACGAATGTGACGAGAGTTTGAAGAGTGTTCTGTCTGAAATCAGATTAAATTTGAAGACCGGAAAATCCACGCGCCGACCAATCATTGATGAGTCTAATCAGGTTAATTTGGAGGCTGGAATGGTTAATCGTAACCTTCTCGGTAGAAAGACTCAATTTGCTTACTTGGCTATTGCTGAGCCGTGGCCGAAAGTTTCTGGGTTCGCTAAAGTTGATCTTTTTACCGGAGAGGTAAAAAAGTATTTTTACGGCGATAAAAGGTACGGTGGTGAACCCTTTTTTTTACCGCGTGATCCCAATTCTCCTGGAAGTGAGGACGATGGCTATATTCTTGCTTTCGTTCACGATGAGAAAGCATGGAAATCAGAGCTTCAGATAGTAAATGCTAAGACTTTAGAGTTGGAAGCCACGGTAAAATTGCCATCCAGAGTACCCTATGGTTTTCACGGCACATTTATCGACACGAAAGACCTGGTGAATCAAGCCTAGTAAAAAAAAGTTACTGTGGGGTGGGAGATTTTTACCAGAGGGATTATACTGAAGGTCCCCGGAATCTCCTACGGAAGAAATCCTAACAACCCTTTTGTAATTGTTAGGTATATAAGGTTTACGTTTTTGTTTTATGAATTTTTCAGAAACCAGTTTGAAGCTTTTGGACAGTAGGTTGGTAGAACTCGAGCTCAGCTGGTTTCTGCTTCCTTGTATTATGTCTGGTTTTACCGTTGGGTGTTGCGAGTGAAATATAGTATAGATTCATTACTGCTTAAATCTTCCTCACCATGTTTTGTGTACAGTGGAACAGTAGTAATGGCGCAGTTGTGTACTGAATTTCCATTTCAAGACTCTGTTTTTCTCTTTTTTTGGTTAATAATGCTTACCTCTCAAAACGCTGGTAATTGTGAAATGTGAAAACTAAAATGTATGGATGGGTTTATTTGAGAATAATTAAAAGAAGAAGGGTTAATTTAGTAATATGGAAGATTTAACGGTCGGTGTATGTTACTTGGTGGTTTGTTTTTAATTTTTTTTTGTCTAAATTATATCAAGACTAATTCTTGTTCGAATTAAGTAGGGCCAAATAAACAGTAAAACTTTTACAATCGAGTTTTAACGCAGCTGTGTATTTAAGATTTAAAGTCGAAATTTCTGTTTAATTTAAAACAATTTAATATTAATTGATCTATACGACCATGGTTTGTTTTGAATGTGATTGATAAAAAGAGCGCAAAATCCGAAATAGCTAACGATGGTTGGGTAAGAATTAGACGAATGAATGGAAGTCAAAGGTGGAAAATATGGGTGGGGTCCGTTATTTACTTAAACAGAGAAAAAGGCCCGTGTCCATGACATAGCTGTGACTTTGCTACGTCACCCGCATATCAAATGTGAGTAGATTATTTTGAATGTTTTTTTAACCTAATGTTAGTGATAATTAATTTTTTTTTGAAATGAATAGCCAATTGAACTTTATAATTAATGAATAATTTTTATTAAACTTATATGAGATTTTAAACACATAAATGTTTCTTCTGAAAGTATAAATATATATTTTTTGTTTGTTCACCCATATTTGTAAAAAGACTATATTTGGTTGAATATATAATTCTACACACCTATATTTATACACTTCAAACAATAAATTTATATGATTTGTGTGATTTAATTTTTAATTCATTGGATCGCCCCTATGCCGAGATTATTATTTGGACATTGACCAAAGTATTTCTATTTCTTGTTGGAATGACGGTCCCTCTTGAATTCATACTTATGTGCGAGTAACAATGCACTTATGCTAGCTCGTTGGCTCATCTAAGAGAAGCAATGCACTTATGATAACTCGCCGATTCAGAATTGTGAATAGTAGTCTGCTGATTCAGACTTATCTATGAGCAGTAGTGCATTTATAAAAACTTGTTCATTCAAACTCATCTGCGAGTAAGGATACACTTATGATAGCTCCTTCACTCGAACTTATTTGGGAGCAGCAACGTGCAAGTAACCACATGTTGGCTCATATTAATATAGGTCCTAGAAGTTTGAATATTATACTAATAAATTTTGTATGATCTGTGAAAAATTTATGATAACATTTTAAAATATATATATATATACATTAATAAGTGTGTGTAGTAGTACTATCTATAATGTTAAAGTTAAAGGAGGCTTTAAAAAGTTGCATTTTGCATTATGATTGAATGACATGTGTTAACTAATTATAAAATATATATTTAATAATTTAATGATAAGTGTTTGAATAAATTATAATTTCAAAAGATAACGCTTAGATAATGATAATAATTTTTCTATGTAGCAATTGTTAAATTTTAAATATATATACTGCTGATTTTTTACAATAAAATTTAAAATTTTATTAATAATGTTATTAGAATATTGCCCGGGCTTCATATAATTATCTTATAATGTAAATTTATTTTAAATATTAAATTTAGTTAATGTTTATTTGTAATTTTATTTTTAAAAATATTTGTTTATTTTACTGTTATGATTTATTTTTTTTATGACTTAAGATGTTAAATTACAAAATTTAAATTAAGGCGCTAATTTTTAATAAATAGACTAAATGATCACTCAGGTCTAAAATAATTTATGAGAAAATTATATTATATTTAAATTAATAAATTAATAATTTTTTTTCATTTTATTGTTATCATTTATTTTTTATGAATTTAGATGTTAAATTTTAAAATATTTATTTGTTTATAAATTTAGATAAAGACATTAGATCTTAATAAATAGACTGAAGTATCGTTCGGGTCTAAAATTATGAAAAAACTATATATATTATTGAGATTAACAAAATTAATATAATTTTAATATATGAAATTCTGCCGCAGTGCACGGGTACAACTGCTAGTAATTACTATTGTATGACGCTTTTTTAAAATATTTTTGAAATAAGTTGTGTAAGGAGTGAGCGGTTGTGAGCCGTTTAAAATGCGTTCATCATTGAATTTATCTCCCCCTCTCTTTTTTTTTAGATTATGAGACTTAATTTACTCCAAATTAGTTTAAGTGATTCTCAGAGCATGTCTATATTTTTCCAGATGCTTTCAAATATTTTGATTTAAATTTTAGGGAATTTTTTATATCTCCTGATTTTGTTAGCTTTGCATTTAATAAATAAATAGCATAATAGTAATTAGTACATATATTTCAATACTTGTACAATATAGACCAAACTATTATTTACGGTACGTTTTATACGTCAAAGGCAGACCCGATTCTATCCTTTTTTTTTGTCTAAGCCCCGGTATTCCCGACCCACTGGGCAGAGACTAATCCGGTTCGGGGAGGGTACCGGGTGGTTAGATTTTATTCCTCTCCCAAACGGCGTTGCGGGGGATCGAACCGCAGTCCGCCCTACCAAGTTCAGCCTCAGGCACCACTGAACCAAAGCACGTTAAATTGTAGGGTTGCACAATACTTCAACCATCATGTGACCTGAAAGAGCACAATTTTAATTTGTCATAGTAAACTACGTGGATTCAATAGTTGAAGCCTTAATACACGAATTACTCAACTAGGTTTGACAACATTGCATGAAAACTAAGATAGCAATGGAGGTGAAGAGAGAAATAAATGGAAGGAAGGAAGGAAGGTTGTCTCCCAATCATGTAAAATAATGACCACACAACAGAAGAAACAAAAAAGAAGCATAAGATGACATTTATTTGAACATGCAATGAGAACACTGACAACTCTTTTTTAGGTCAAATTTTTTGGAATAAAATTAAGAAAAAAGGGTATTTTGCCGGAGAATGAATATTGGCCATAGATTTGTGAAATGGTGTGTGTTTTGTGGACAATGACGGTTTCAAACTTTAGGTTGTATTACCAGACACACACCAGCAACCCAATGGAGAAAGATGGAGAGTGGGTTCCTAAAATGTCCCACTTTACTTTATCCTTGGTCTTCTAAAATATATTGCTATGTCTTCCATTATAGATTTTTTTTAAAAGACTGAATTATATCAGTTATAAATAATAAAAATTGTAAAATTAAAAATAATACAAAAAATAAGAGACGATACTGAAAAATATACTGTAAAAATACGAGATTATAAGAGTATGCACAATAAGAAGAAGAAGACCACTCTTGTCATACCCTTTTGTTTCTGCTTACGGGGTATGTTAATGTAAATGTTTAACTTAACACTAAAATTAAAGATATTTATAGCTTTTTTTAAATTCTTAAATTTTACTTATCACTTAGGGATGAAATTACAGGAGTGAGGGGTCGGTCGTCCTCTTTGTTATGAATAATCTTTTAGTAATTTCTCTTTTACTATATATTTTTGTATAGTATCACCTCTCTGTCATTTTTTTATACACTATTTTTAACTCGACAAATTTTAATTTCGCTCTTTTTTAAAAATATTTATAGTTTTATGACTGAGCTCACCCCAAAAAAATCTTGATACTAACACAAGTCATATAAGGTTCCAAAAGATTGCGTGTGTTGGAAAGATCCTTATAAATAATACAAAATTAATACCAAGAATATATAGATATTACTCAAATATCTATGTTTTTACACCAAATTCTGATAATGCCAAACCACACAACTTAAATTTAAGCATCAATTTGCAATGAACAAAGCATTTGAAGCCTAATATTAGTTATGTGCTTTATAATATTTTGTCCTTATTATTTAATGCATATAATTAATTGGGCATGTGCCTTTTTATTAATGTTATTGTATGGTGGTCACAAGTGTACTAAAATAAATATTGTTTAAAATTTTATACAAGAATTAAAATACATTTAATATATTTTAAATTAGTGTTCAATTGACTATTATATTCTTTCATTTGGACGCATTAGAAAGAAATATCGAATTAAATTCGTAATTAAAAAAACATGAATGTGAACATTGTTGGGATTTTTGTAGGCTTAGTGAAGAAGAATTTTCCTCCAACAAGATATATAATTCCCCACACCTAACACGTGAAACGCATATGCCCTCTTCCACAAATATTTGGCATAATATCGGCAATGTCTAATTAATTAAGGGTCCATCTGTTTTTTTTTTTCATTTACAAAGATGATGGGGAGCACAATTAAGAGTCTTGCTGATAATAATCCCTTACCATGGTTGTGTTGTGGGGATTTCAATGACTTGCGGTCTAACAAAGAGAAGTGGGGTGGAGCCCTGTATCCAGTACACTTACTAGATGGGTTCAACGAGGCACTAGCTTATAGTGGATTAGAGGACCTGATTGTGGAAGGGGGACCCTTTACGTGGGAACGTGGAAGGGGGAGTGCATATTGGGTTAAGGAAAAACTTGACAGATGCTTGTCGAACCTGGGCTGGCTGCATCTATTCCCAGAATATAAGGTAACTTCCATTCCTTGTGTCTCGTCGGATCATTCTATTTTATTCACTTGTCCAAATAGAATTCGGCATAGGCGACAATTCCAATTTAGGTTTGAAAATGCTTGGGTGGATGATGAGGGATGCAGACAGATTATTGGGGAAACCTGGCAGGTTAATGGAGGTATGAGGCTTCAGGATAAAATTGCA
>CANYCX010318348.1:0-16881 GCA_948193385.1 Breynia disticha f. nivosa
CGTCAGTGAGAACAGCAAAACAGTTGTAGGTTTAGTTTTAGGGTTGACGGTTACAATTTTCAGATTTGTAACGTATTAAGATAAGTTAATGATTTAAAAAAAATTCAAAATTCTAAAAAATTAGAAAAATAGAATACTTGACTCTCATTTATTCTCATGATCCAGCTTTACTATATTTAGATAGATGTCATGTTGAGTTTGAATTCATCTAAAATGACATATTTTTTAACTGTTTTATTCAAAATGATATTTTTAGTAAATTTTTGTTAAAATGACAAATCGATTAAAATTACAGATATGATCCTTTTTTTTATTCTGTAAATATTTTTAAATAAAAGAATGTAATCCTATTTTGGAAGTTATGATATGGATTAACAGTTTAAAAAATTAATTGAAGGGATTTGCTATTTTTGTGTTACCATTAACACACATTTGTTCAAACATGATGCCCTTATACGATTTGGATAGAATTGAATTTAAAAAAAAAACAAAGCTAATTTTCTGAATTGTTCCACTTATACGATTTAGGTGAGAGAAAAATCACACATATTAAAAATCCTTTTGGAGGCAAAACAAGCACGAGACTCCAAACCACACTCCCACATTCTTCATATTTAGGTTCTTGCAAGGGCGATTACATAAAAAAATGGTGAGAACGAAATGCATGGCTCCAAAGATAAAGTGTAAGACAGCGAATGTTGAAGACGTATACTCGTCTTCTCAATCAGAGGAGGATGAAAAATTGCCAAATGTTTTTTCTCGTCATTTTTTTAAATTTGTCCATTTTTGTGTTGATTTTTCTTAAAAAATTATTCTATTTTTTTTCCCTATTTTCATGTTGTCTTGTGTTTGATCATGTGTTGTGCGTTCTGATTGAAAATTTCTTTTGTGTCATGTTGATTTTGGGGGTCAGAATATGGGTACGATTTTTTCCCTTTATTTTGAAAAGACGACGGACAATAGACAATTTTGATGGATTTTGGGTCTAATTGTGGCTAGGGTTTTGTGTGTTTGTTCCAATCGCAACTGATATTGGTTTAAAATGTGTCTAGTTGTTTCCTATCACTGTTGGGGTATGTTCAACTATTTTGCTGGATTATTTCTACAATTGTGTTGGGGTTTTTGTTTTTTTTTTATTTGAATTTTGTTTAAAACTGTGCCTTGTTGTTTTTGGTATGTGTGTTCATTGTTTCCTATCACAGGTGGTTAACAACATTTCTATGTCTTTTTGTGATTTTTGATTTAATTTGTGTTGATTGTTAGTGATGAGTCTAATTGTGTTCTCAGGTTGTTGATGATATGTTAACATTTCTGATTGTTAGTGATGACTAATTTTTTCATAATAGTTTCATTGTTCAGTGGTCTGTTGAGTCTATTTGTATGCAATTATTTTTATATTTTTTGTGTTGGTGATTTTACTTGCCAATTATTTCATATGTGCCCTGTAATCGAATATATATTTGGATGTTATCAGTCCAATTGTTTCCATTAATGTCATGAAGTGTTGACGATGATGATTAAGCGTAATCTGTTTTATGAGTGTTGTTTTTTAATTTTTACATTTTGTGTTTGTATGGGTCATGTAATGAGTTTAGTACATGATTCTTCTGCTTTGTTTATCATAATATTAATCTGTGAGCATATGTCTAACTGTAGTTTGATGTGTTCATTCGTAGGTGTGTTGTGTTGTTTTATTAGATTTTGCATTTGTGTAATGCTTGATTGGGGCTCTTAATGTGGCTACTGTTTTGTGCCTTCACATTCAGAAGAAGAATGTCAGTTGTCAAGTTTGATATTGGCTTTAAGATTGTGGGTTTATTTGTTGCTAGGGCTTCGTGGGTTTGTTTGAATCGCAATTGTTATTGGTTTAAGATGTGCCTAGTTGTTGCTGATACGTTTTGGGAGGTTTTTTAGCCGAATCAAATGTTTTATCTTTGTTTAAGAATGTGAGTCTATTTGTGGCTAGGGCTTTGTTTTTTCATGTCGTTTAAGAATATTTTTGTCTTTTTTATGATTTATAATTTTCATTTGTGACGTTTGTTTATCATGAATCTAATTGTATTCTCTGCATGTTTGATAGTGTTATAAGTTAATTTTTTTATAATTTTGCCAGTGTTCACTTGTTTTTGTAGAGTCTATTTGTATGCAATGAATCTTTTTTTCTTGTGTTGATGATTTTTTAACTTATAAATGATTTCATATGTGTTCTGATAGTTTGTATGTATATTTGGATTAAATTGGTCAAATTGTTTCCATTACTTGTAACGAAGTGTCGATGATGATGTTTAAGCGTAATCTGTTTTTCCTTCATCATTGTGACAATCTGTAAATCTATATGTTTGATTGTGGCTTTAAGTATTCATTTGTAGGTGTGTTCGCCAAAAAGGATTAAAGTTGACAAGCCAGTTTCGAAGCGTGAAGGCAAACGGAAAGTTTTGGTGGGTGAGAAAAGAACATTCGACACGAGTAAGGGGAAAAAAACCAAAGTCTAAACTTAAGGTGAAGTTTTGCTTGGATGCTTTTTTTTTAAATTATGATTTTTTTTAATGTAATCAGCTCCATTTAGAATCATGCTTTAGTTTTTTTTGTTTGAGTGGTTTATATTGTTCTTTTCATTTGTTTAAGGATGATCGAAAAAATAAGAAAATCACGAATAACAACAAAGGCGAAATTGATTCATATTCTGATTCTGAATCAAAAATTGAGGGAAAAAATTAAGACTAAAGGAAAAAAAAAGATGAAAAGTGCAAAAGGTGCAAATAGGATATTGAAAGATCATGATAAGCTTTGTTTTTTTATTTGAAAAACATGTGTTCTCGTTTAGACTCATGATTTTGACATTACTGCTTATATTCAACTAATCTGTGTCAATATGTTTATTTGTCATCGAAAGATTTTTGTTTTTTCTGAAACTGGTTTGTTGTTTTCTTCTTATGTTCAGCCGTATATGATTTTCTATTTTTGAAATTAAATTTGAATGTGTTTAATGTAAAATACATTTTGTATCCTTAATTGTAGCTTTAATTTAGAAAAGTCATTTGAATTCAAAATGGTTGTTGTGAATTATTGATTACACGTATGACAACTCTTTTTTCAAAATTTAAAGATATAGTTTTGGTTGAAGTGAATGGAAATTCTGCCATTTTTGTAAATTAAAAATTTTGATGATATATATGTAGACAGGGTTTCAAATAGTGTCATATGTATAATTAACCCTAAATACACATATGAAGAAACAAACACACAATCAAATAAAAAATAAGAATAGTAAATTCATAGAACCCGCGCAATGCGTCAAAAAATTTTACATTATAATTGTGTTTCATTTAATTTTACATGTAAACTATTTAATGATTAAATAAAATATATTAGAATAAATTTTAAAAATTAAAACATTAAATAGTCATTATAAACAAAAATTAGTTTATTTAATATGTTTTTGTTACAAATTTTGAAATATTAATATACTGTATTTTTCGTAGAATTGCATTGTCACATATGAGTATCTTTAGAGCATATATGTTTTTGACTATAAAAACAATAACATACACTCCCAAATAAGAAGAAAATTTAGTTGCAGACAAGTTGAATTACCAGACCATAACAGCTGAAGGAATAGCAAGCTTCAGGAATGTGAAGATATTCTGCGGTGCTTCCTTAAAAAAATCGGTCCAAGATTTGGCGCAAGAAGGAGAGAACTTAACATATAATGCCAACAACAACACATTAACCCAATACGAGATTGAATTTGCCAATGCAGCTCCTCTGGCTTCGAGACCAGACTTAAAAACCAGAACCCAACAAACCAAAACGTGCAAAAGAGTAGAAATTCCGGAGCAAAAGACTTGGAATCATGTTTTGAGTCTACGAACAATACATATTATAAATCTCTCTAATATAAAACAAATTGGCTTGTATAAGACTCATAATCTATATCATCATAAACCGTTTCATATTCTTATATTTCTTTAATGTGTAATACATTCCCAACAGTTTTGTGAAAAACTATTAGTTTTACATTAGGATATTATAATTTAAACACTATAATTAGTAGTGACACAAAACTCAATTTTTAGGTTAATTCATTAAAAAAAATATAAGACATTATAATTTATTTTCCAAATAAAAATCTCAGTTGTTGTTGTATGTAATTCTTAAAATAAATTAACATATTGTTCATGATTTTATATTGTATACACTTTTATATTCATAAAATTTATCTTATATACAATTTGCATACTTAAATATGAAATTTGATAAAAATATACATTTTATACAATTTATCATCTAAAAGTAGCTTTACACATTGCTCGGTATCTAAACGAGACTACACATCTTAGCTTATTTTTGGATAGTCATACAACTATAAAAAGTTACAACTTATAGTGATATTAATTCGGCTAAATGTAAGTTCAGCAGATGTTCAATCATGGGGTATTTTGTTTAGCTTGGCAAAAATCTTATCTCATGCTACGGTAAGAAGCAACAAACATCATTCACAAAAGCTGAATATCGAGGCATGATATATGTAGTTAGTGAATTACTATGGTCACTTATTTGCGCAAGCACTTGTACATTCCGCACACACATCCCAAGTGTGACAATAATGCAGTTATCCACATTGCCTCTAATTCTATTTTCCGTGAACGTACTAAACACATTAAACTTGATTGTTATTTTGTCCAAGATCAATAAAACATATTTTATTGATCTTAATTAGACACGTCTATTCTTCCTTTCAACATATAGATATCTTGACAAAGAACTTGTGTTGGCGTATGTGTGTAATGCTGGCTTTGACTATTTGGCAAGTGAAACGTGGCAATATATGCCACCATACACGTTTTGTTGTGTATAAGGAATGACATATATATAGTTTCATGCCTCACTCTTTTACGCATATATTGGAAACTGCTTTCTCTCTCCTATTATCTGTCTCTCTCGAGTCTTCTTTTCTTCTCGTTTCACTAAGTTGATTCATTGTAGTTCTTAGAGGTATCAGTGTAACATCCCGGAAATTTTTAATCATAAATTATGATAAATAAATGTTTAAATATCAATATATAAAGGTTGATCAAAGGTCGATATAAGGTTGACACGAAATAATCGAAGAAAATCGGAGAAATGCTGAAAATTGGGAAGTACGCGCAGTGGACAACAAGTACGTGCAGTCGTGCCGACCACGCATACTTCACATTCCACCACGCGTGGATCCCGGTTTGGCTGAAAAAAATATAAGTTGCAAACCATCGAGAATGGAAGAAACTTTCATTTGCAAAGCTTTCCTTTTCAGAGCAAAAACACAGCAGGGGAACTGAGAAAGAGGGATTTTGCTTCAGGGAAAGTGATTTGATTCTTATTTCTTGCATCAATCATCCTAGATTGATTAAGGTAAGATGGTAGCAAGGTTTGAATGGTTTATTTAAGGTTGAAGTAAAACTTATGGATTATTATTTGTTGAGTTGTATGAGGTTTTGGTTGCTGGAAATGATAGAACAAAGTGTGAGAAACTTGTATTGAATGTATATATGTGTTAGGAAGGAATTGAAGAAGAAGAGTTGATGGAAAAATGTGGAAAACAAAGGTTGATATATGGTTTACTGCAGGAAATTGGAAATATTAGTAATTATATGTAATTGATGGAAATAATGATATATTTAGAGCTAGAATCATATGTTAGTGAATGATTAATACTTAAATGACATTATAGAAAGTGGTTTTGATAAGGTAATCTTGTATGGGATGGAACTTGGTATGGTTAAGTTATAAGAAAAGGATGATAAATGGTTGACTTAAAGTTGATAATACTTTTTTTGATTCTTGAATGAATGTATGAATGCTTAGTTAATTCCTTGTATGTTATGAATGACATACAGGAGGATCTTGACGGTTTTGGAGTGGGTTTTGAGCTGTGTTTGCTTGTTGATATTGCTTTGTTTAGAGGTAAGTGTTTTACGCTTACAAATTGGTTCGTAAATCTTATCTTAGATTTATTACGAAGTGACCTATAATGCTATGCTGAGTTTGCAAGGTTTTAGATGAACCATAATGATTGTGATTGTTTGATCTAAGATTGGTTCATGATTGATATGATTGTTTGGTTTATGAATGAAATAATGTGATGCTTATGTCTAGTTGACATATGGTTGATGATCTTTATGATGAATTGATTATAAATCATATTGAACATGAGAATTTGGACAATGAAGTGTATGAATTGATTCTTGATATGGTCTTAACCTATGTTTGGATCATATTCATATGGTTGATTATCGATTGATGATGTATAAGCTTAATTGCTTATGTATTATGCATGTTATGTTCTTGAAACATTATGATTTTTGATTATGAGATTGATGGCATGTTTATTGAACTTGCCTGATTGTTTCTATGAACTCTATTTGATTGAGTTTGGTATGCTCTGTTTGATATATTATCATTTGGTTGTTATATGAGTGGTTTACATGCTCTGAATGCTTTGATTGATTTCATACGTGATATTCGGATATGAGAAAGCATATGATTGCTTATTGAGCATGTTGAGCATACATGAGTTGTGATATGAGATATGAATGCATTGATCATTCATTGTGTTACATTATTGTGCGACACAAATATGAGATACAGGCTAGGCCTAATGATTCTGGGTGAGAGCTCGATGCCGGTCTGGGACCGATGATTCCAAGAGAGATCTCGATGCCGTACTGGGTACGATGCTGGACCGAGGGAAAAATGAAATGAAAAGAAATGAAAAGAAAAAGAAAAAGAAAAGAAAAGGGAAAAGAAGACCCCGGGGCAGCATTTGCATGTGATTGCATAATTGCATAACATTCATATGCACATTGCGACTGACATTCATTTATAGCATGTTTGATTTGTGCTGCTGATATATAAATGCTTCTATAAGATGATTATTATCTGTGTATGTTTCTTATTTGTGTATTGTTCTTATGAACACTGGTTGCACGAATATTTGCTTATTGATGAACGAAATTGAGTATATGAAAATGCTTGATATGAGTAAGATTGTTTATCTGAGATTGACATTTGATATGTTGAGCTTTGTGAGATTATAGATAGTGATTATGTGGTATGATTGAGTTGTTTGATTAGGTTAGAGGAGAATCATATCTTGTGTTGGGATATTGATTGTCCCTACGCTCATTTAACCTATACGAATCAATTATAGTGTGAGATACTTACTAAGTATTGTAAAATATACTCACCTTTGTTTATGTGTCTAAATGATGCGCAGGACGCAGATAGCTGCTACTGGATCAGAGTTGCGATGATCTACTACCAGTGTTAGCAGTTGTCAGAGGTTTCCATCCATCTATTTTTGAGTGCTTCCAGTTTTGAAATTTTGTGATTGTACATATTGTACATTTTGTATACATGTTTCTCTTTTGAGTTTGAATGTTTTCAAACTTCTTAATGTTTCTGGTGTAAAATATTTTATGTTACAAATGTTTGTGGCCCAATTGTTTATGAAATATCTATTTCATTTTCTCTCTCCTCTATTTCTACTCTGATTTATTATTATTATAAAAGGGTTATTGTTTATCAAGTTAAACGGATTTGAAAAATGAGTTTCACAATGTTCCTTGGTAGATTTCTTCTTGGTTGTGGTTGTAGGGGAGAGTCTTTCTCCTCTACTACCCTTTCCTTGCCCTTTCTCTTGGAATATACTTGCAACTCTTATTTCAACATTTCCTTTTGAATTTTTGACATGGATTCCTAACTTTGGACAAGAAATAGAAGAGTTACAGTGAAGATGTTAGTAGAAAAAATGAAGAAAAATGGAGGAAAGGAAGAGAAATGGCTTGTCTTGTGAATGGAAGCAAAGAGAGAAACTTTGGGGTATAAAAGATGAGTAATGTGCTGAGTAATGACCACTAAATTTTCTACATACACTTAACTGATTAATTTTGTCTTGTTGACTTTTTGGAGCCAATAAAATTGTATTTGAACACACTTCACAATGTGTCATAACTTTAAGAAAAGAAAGTTTGCTCTTAAGAAAACAACAAACTTGTTTTCCTTAAGTGGGACTAAAACATGTGACTTTTAATTGTCTTTATGACTGCCATCTTTTAAGTGAAACATGACTCATTCATGAATTGTTTTTGTGCCAAAATCTCATCAATTTGATCAGCCCAAAATGTGATTGAATGAGTCCCATTCGTGACTGATTTTAGTCACGAACATGACTTACAAATGCTGTGACACTCAAATTTTTTTAAAATTCATTTTTGAATAAACAATGATTTTCACACCATTTTTTTTCCTTTTTAAGTCAACACAAAATCATTCACAAGGGAAACTATATAAAGGATGGCGTGCATGCATTTCATTAAACTAGGTCAAAATACAAATCAAGTATAGAGTATGTGAAAGCCAATGGTTTTAGTTTAAAACAATGCATGAGCCATAAACCTATACTATGAGATGTATAGATGTACAAAATGCAAAAGGGGTGCGTCTCAAAATCCACTAGGAACCAACCTATCTGCGTGTATCACACCTCTTAGCACCACCAAAACACTGTACCGACCACCAGCTACTGCCACTCTGCACACATTGAACAGCAAAATAAAAGTTAGTATATAGAAATACTCAGTAAGTGAAACCCTAGTGTTGTTAAGCTGAGGTGCAGGGGAGCCTTCGGCCAATACGGGTGTGCTTGTGGAACACAAAGCCGCATTCGCGCCTAACTTCCTAATGGCTCACCATTGCCATGTCAAATACAATTTTTTAAGTGTTTTATTTGCTAAGGAATTCATCCTAGGACATTAGTTTACGTTAGATATGTATTAGGTGCATCAAGTGTTAAAGGTTAGGAGTTTTTCTTACCATATTATCTAATTCCATAATGCTTCATTGATAATCCCTCCTAAGTCCATAACTTTTTAGTTCATACTAGGTTACGTCACATTAGGTAAACTATTGAACTCATTTGCCCCTTAAAACCAACACAAAATTAGTCTGCCAGAGCCATGGGAACATCCAGGGGAATGACCATGCCAGACCATTCTCCCATTCTATTTTACAGCATAGATAGAATGGCTTGGGAAACGATTTTCGAAGGCCTTTTTCCAACCCGTTCTGACCTACTGGAATCACAAATTGAGCGCATTAAACACTTGAAACTTTACACAAAACAACCTCATACATAACTAGCGTTTCACAAGCACACTTCAAGCATTCACAACTCAAAATCTCATCATTTCCATAACTCATGCATATAAACCAACCATCCCCATACTTATTTCATACATACACATAATAATCCAAGGTGGCAACCACAAATATGTCATGATAATGATGAATGAATGCACTCATGGTTATACTTATGCAAACACACAATGCATGCTCTAGAGCCTTAAACTTTGCAAGAGAGAGACTCCACTCGATCTCTGCTACTTTGGGCACAATCCCTTTAAATCAAAAGAGACTCCACTCTCTTTGTGCATATTGAGCAAAAACCCTTGTTTTCATATAAAGAGAGACTCCACTCATCTTTTGCGCATATGGGTCATAAACCCCCTTATACTAGTATCTCATGCAGTAATGCTCACACATTGCCACATGACATGAAATGAATGAAATGCAATCCATTTCCAAATGCCCTTAGCCACATATAGTCATAAGTGAACACATTGCATGAATCATGTCATCACCGTTTACTCACATGTAAAACCATTCCACTCTTTACATCATACATATCAAGCATACCCAATTCTTTCCATAGCTCACATATCACATAAGTGCATAACCACACAATTCATACACAACACACTCCACAACTTACTTATTCTTAAATGTAAGTACTCAAAACCATTCAATTCATCATAATACATTTTCACACCATTCTCACAATGTGAGCTAAACACATATATTATTTTGAATAACATACAAAACCCCATAAAACCCCACATAAAACTCACTCTATATCGTATAAATATCGTCAAAATTGGAACTTACCTTGTTGATAATTTGTCCAAAAACCTTAGAGCTCGTCTAGGTTATGTTCTGAGGTGAAATCTATGGGTCTTTATGTGTGGAAGGCAAGGTTTTGAGTTTTGGAAGGGTTGGTAGGGTGTTTTTCGTGCTTGTGGTCGAGGGAAAACGGCTGGGAATGTTTAGGTTTGAAAATATACCACACTCTCTCTCTTATTTAATGAAACACACATTTTATTTTAAAACCTGCCATCCAGAACGGCCTCTGGAACAGCTTGACCAGGCCGTTTGCCTGACCATTCCAGAGCAATCCTCAGCATCCTATTATTAGCCAACAACAGTAGAGAACGACAATAGGAACAGTTTTCCCAGGCCATTCATATGCCCGTTCCAGGCCACTAGATTGAAAATTTTTTGCAAGTTATTGCACGTTCTAAGTTATATTTTTCCACCAAAATTTGTTGATATTTTTGGGGCGTTAAAGCTGCCCCCTTAAGAAATTTTGTCCCCGAAATTTGAAACAAGTTAGGTTCCTAATTAAATAACTCAACAATCAAGCTTAAAATCTTAACCCCAAAATGAACAACAAGGATCAAAACATACCTTACTGATTAAGCCTTCGGAAAGAGATGTTGTACTACTCCTTCTACCTCCCAAGTAGCCTCCTTAGGCGAGTGGAAACTCTACTTCACCTTTACCATTAGAATCTCTCAGTTTCTCAACTGTCGGATCTGCCTATCCAATATCTCTACCGGCTCCTCCTCGTATGTGAGATCATTAGTAATCTCTAACACTAGAGGGCTAAACACATGGCTCGGGTCAGAATGGTACCTTCTCAACATTAAGACATATAATACATTTTGAAGTCTGGATAACTCCTCCAATAGTTGAAGTCGGTAAACAAGGTGACACTCTCAAGAATACCCTATCTCTGACCTCGTACGTCACCTCTCTATGATGTCGATCAAAGTAACTCTTCTGGCGATCCTGTGTGGCTTGCATACATCTTTTTACAACATTCACCTTCTCGAGGGTTTGCTGTACTAACTCTGGTCCCTCTATCTATTGTAGCCCTCAACATCGCAATATGCTAGACTTCGGCACCTCCTCCCATATAATTCCTGATATGGCGCAATCCTAATGCTCGAGTGGTAATTATTGTTGTAAGAAAACTCTATCAACGACAAATGATCATCCCAGTTACCACTAAACTCCAGCACACACACTGTCAACATGTCCTCTATGGTCTGGATAATCCTCTCAGACTGATCATCAGTCTAAGGGTGGAATATGGTGCTGAACTTCAATCTGGTGCCCATTGCATTCTGTAAACTCCTCCAAAACTGAGAAATGAATCGCAGATCTCTATATGATACAATGGACATGGACACACCATGAGGTCCACATATAAGCTTGCCAGCTTGTCTAGAGTGTCATCCTATCGAATTGCCAAGAAGTGTGTAGATTTTGTCAATCAGTCTACTATAAGCCACATGACATCATGTCACCTAAATGTCCTCGACAACTCCATAATGAAGTCCATAGTGATCTTTTCCCATTTCCACTCGAGAATCTCCAAAGGTCTCAATTTCTCTGCTGGAGCCTAATGTTCCGCCTTGATTTACTGGGTACGAGGATGAATGTGCCTCTGTCATAAGGACCTCCTTAATCTCAGCTAAGTCCAGAACACACAACCGTCCCTCGTAGTAAATTACTCCCTTATCATCTAATCTGTGCGGAGTAATTGCTTTCCCTTTCCCCTTTCCTCTTATCTTCATTAAGTACGCATCCTTTTTCTGCCTCTTCGCTATCAGATCTCACATCTGGGATCGAATCTGGATGTTTACTAACATCTCTCCCTCAACAACGACAAGCTAAACCTTCAACTCCCTTAATGCAAATAATGACTCTACCCGATAAGTGACTGAATCCTCATCATCTCTACCCTTCGGGCTTAGCGCATTGACGACTACATTCGCCTTACCTGGGTGGTAATCAATAGTTCAATCGTAGTCCTTAAAGGAGCTCTATCCATCTCCTCTACTTCAAGTTTAATTCCTGCTGAGTGGTAATATATTTAAGGCTCTTGTGATTGGTGAAAATTTGGAAAGTTTTACTATATAAGTAATGCCTCCACACCTTTAAGGTGTGTATAATAGCTACTAGCTCCAAATCATGGGTCGGGTAATTAACTTCATGCTGCCTCAGTTGTCGGGAAGTATACGCAATCACCCTCCCATTCTGCATCAATACTACTCCTAGCCCTACTTTAGAAGCTTCAGTATATACTACAAATCCTCCACCATCAGTCGATAATACTAACACAGGGGCCTCCGCTAACCTCTTTTTCAACTCTTGAAAGCTCTCTTGATAACGCTCACTCCAAATAAACGGTGTGT
Organism: Breynia disticha f. nivosa; assembly: GCA_948193385.1. NCBI lineage: Eukaryota > Viridiplantae > Streptophyta > Magnoliopsida > Malpighiales > Phyllanthaceae > Breynia > Breynia disticha. The sequence continues at coordinate 12,360 of CANYCX010318348.1, forward strand.
TTTTCTTCAGAAGGTTAGTCATTAGCCTCACTAATTTTAGAAAAATCAGCGATGAATCTCCGATAATACCTGCCAAGTCCAAGGAACTACGTACCTCCGTTACATTTCTAGGCCACTCTTGTACCGCTTTAATCTTACTTGGATCTGACATCACACCCTCGGCAGAGATAACATGCCCTAGAAATACCACTTCTTTCATCCAAAACTCACACTTCTCAAACTTAGCGTACAACTGTTTTTCCTTAAGTATCTCCAGCACCTCCCTAAGATGTCCCTCGTGCTCCATCCGATCCTTGGAATAAACCTACAAATCATCAATGGAAACAACCATAAATCGATCCAAGAATGGTTGGAAAATCTTGTTCATTAAAGTAATCAAGGCTGCCGGTGAATTAGTCAACCCGAACGACATCACTGTGAACTCAAAGTGGCCATAACGAGTCCTAAATGCAGTCTTAGGAATGGAACTCTCCTCCACTTGCATTAGCCAGTACCACGAATTTAAATCAAACATTGAAAACACCATGGCTCCCCTCAACTGATCTTTCAAGTCATCAATCCTCGACAGTGGATATTTGTTCTTCATAGTCAATTTATTCAGCTAACGGTAATCTATACATAACCACATTCTCTCATCCTTCTTCTTAACAAATAGTACCGGTACGCCCCAAGGAGATACACTCGGGCAAATGAATCCTTTCTCAAGGAGTTCTTCCAATTGCCTTTCAATTCTTGCAACTCTACTGCTGCCATTCTATATAGAGCAATCAAGACTGGTGCTGCACCCGACAACATCTCAATCTCAAAATTGATATGTCTCTACGGCGGTAACCCTGGCAACTCATCTGAGAACACCTCCGGATGCTCTCTCACTATCTCCACATCCCTAACTCCTAACTTTTTTTGCTCCAAATCAGTCACAGACGCCAAATAGGCCTTACACCCATCTCTGATTAGCCTTGCAGCCATCACTGTAGAAACTAAACAGGAAGGTATAACCATCCGCTCACCTACAAGAAACACCCTCTTCTCACCATCCACTTCTACCACAACCTCCTTTGCATAGCACTCCACTACGGCTTTGTTTCTGGACAACCAATCTATGCCCATAATCACTCTAAAGTTTGTCATCCTCAACACTATCAATTCTGCAATGTAGCTCAACTCCCCAATCTTTAACTCACATTTCTTCAGCATTTTGTCCACCATAACTATACCTCAGCTGGCATCGATACAGCTACTACATACCCCAAAGACTCTACACTACTCCCAAGCTTCTCTACAACTAACTCACTTACAAAGGAACAGGTAGATTTAGGGTCAACAAACACCAATTTATCAAGTGCATAAATAGATATCATACCAGTGATCACATCAGGATTGGTTGTCGCCTCATCACGTGTCATAGCATAAACACGTGCCTGAGACAAAGCTACAGACTGAGAAGCTCCTCTGCCCCTCAAGACGGTGCTGAAAGTCCTACCACCTCTACCTCTGCCTCCACTTGTAGTAGGGGCTCCTTTGTTATCACCTACATTGTTCTGTCCTAACATAGCTCTCTCCTCATCTCTGGCCTTTGTGTAGCAATATCTGACCACATGTCCGAGCTTGTTGCAATAAACACACAATTGGCGGGAGTCCTCACCAGTACGTCCTTTGGTACTCTACTTTCCAGAAGGAGGGGGTCTATATGGATGACTCCCTCTACTCTCTGATCCACTCCTCTGTCTGCTGCCTCCTCTACTAGTACTCTTAGGAGACTTGAACTCTGTTTTCTTCTGCTCTCTAGTGGCACTAGAACCACCAGATCTCTTCTATCGTTTCCCCTCTATGCGGTCCTCCTCAGCCAAAAGCTCCTCGGGCCTCAAGGCTGTCTCCAATAGCATCTGATAAGAAGCTGGCTTCAAAGAAATGTAGGTACGGATATTAAATCGCAACCCCCTCTCAAATCGATCTCTCTACTGCTGGTCAGTGGCAACATTCTCAGGTGTATAGTGGGAGAGTCGAGTGAACTTAGTCTTATACTCTACAACTGTTATGCCCCTCTACTTTAACTGGACTCTATCTTCTTCTTCCTGCGGTAGTGTGGAGGGGTGTATTTCTCAACAAACTCTCTCTAGAAGTCACCCTAAGTAAGTGTGGGAGGATCACTCTAACTTCCTAGAACTGCCTCCCACCAATCCCAAACTCCCTTCTACAATAATGAGGTAGTGTACCTCAACTTCTGCTCGGATGTGCATCTCATCTAGCTAAGGATCCACTCAGTGTGTCGAAGCCAGTCTTTAGCCCTCAGTAGGGTTAGTGGTCCCCTTGAATGATTTGGCGCCCTGTTTGCACACCTTCTCAAAGTTCTTATCAATATTATGGCCCTCTCTCTACTGGCCTCCCTGATGACCTCCCTGTCTACCCATCATCTACTGCATTATAGTCTAAAAGCACTGGGCATACGCACAGTCAAGTGGTGGTATAACACAAGGTGCAAGCGGTCCTTCATGTCCTGAGGCTGGTCCCTGCCCTTGCACAGACTCTTGGGACTTGGAGGTGACCTCACATGATACATCGTCTCCATCCTATCCAAACACCATTGGAAAAGAATTTTAGTTTTATGAAATACAATGTAATGAAAACAATTTTCTGGAACAGTCCACAGAGAATATAAAACCTGGCTTTGATACCACTAAATGTGACACTTAAATTTTATTTTTAAAATTCATTTTTGAATAAACAATGATTTTTGCACCATTTTTTCCTTTTTAAGTCAACACAAAATCATTCACAAGGGAAAATATATAAAGGATGGCGTGCATGCATTTCATTAAACCAGGCCAAAATACAAATCAAGTATAGAGTATGTAGAAGCAAATTGTTTTGGTTTAAAACAATGCATGAGCTGTAAACCTATAATATGAGATGTATAGATATACAAAATGCAAAAGGGGTACGTCTAAAAATCCACTAGGAGCCGACCTATCCATGTGTATCGCACCTATCGCCACAAAAAGATTGTCCTAACCACCAGCTATTGTCACTCTGCACACATTGAACAGCAAAGCAAGGGTGAGTATATAGAAATACGCAGTAAGTGAAACCCTAGTGTTGTTAAGCTGAGGCGCAGGGGAACCTTTGGCCAATACGGGTGTGCTCGTGGAACACAAAGCTGCATTCGCGCCTATCTTCCCTAATGGCTCACCGTTGCCATGTCAAATACAATCTTTTAAGTGTTTTATTTGCTAAGGAATTCATCCTAGGACATTAGTTTACTTTAGATATGTATTAGGTGCATCAAGTGTTAAAGGTTACGATTTTTTTCCTACCACATTATCTAATTCCATAATCCTTCATTGATAATCCCTCCTAAGTCCATCACTTTTTAGTTCATCCTATGACATTATGTTGAGTCTGCCAGAGCCATGGGAACGGCCAGAGGAACAACCATGCCAGACCGTTCTCAAGGACGTTCTCCAATTCTGTTTTATAGCATAGATAGAACGGTTTAGGAAACAATTTTCGGAGGCCTTTTCACAGCCCGTTCTGACCTGCTGGAATCACAAATTCAACACATTAAACACTTAAAACTTTACACAAAACAACCTCATACATAACTAGCATTTCACAAGCACACTTCAAGCATTCACAAGTCAAAATCTCAACACATCCTTCACCTTAACACGTTAATCAAACACCAAACATACAAACCACAATTTCCACACAAACTCAACATATGGCATCATACAAATTCGTTACATTCGAGTCACAACATAACGTCAACTGTGACCTCCGAATTTAAATATTATCTGCGTATAACTTCCCTTTTACAGACAATACTTAAACCCGAAAATCAAAGTTTAAGTAAAAATAAAATAAAATAGAATTCAATCCAATTCATTTCAAACTCTTTTCACAAACTTTCATACATAAATACATAATATCTTTACAAATGTTTTAGGTTATAAAAGAAATGGGATTCCAACTGAATCCATTTTCAATCATAACCCTAGAAAAATGTATGAAATAAGAATACAACATTTGTCATGTACTATAAAAACCCTAATCCAGAATGTACACTGCACCTCGGTTCTTCCTTTCTGCAAAAACTTCAAAATCCAAATGCTGCACCTAACCGCAAAATCCAAAATGTCTTTCTAAAGTCCTGCCGAGCGTTACAGGAAAATAATTGTGTGAGATATACTCAGTAAGCAACATAACCAAATAAGGTCGGTTTCATTCACATTCAAAATAATAATTTAATTAAACACATAATCCAAATTATTAATGTATCTCAATTATGTGTTACAACCATACAAACAAATCCTCATAATATTCATTCTTTACGGTACCTAAGAAGAACAATTTTTCATGTCCTCCGGATAGAACGCGGACTGTTTCGAGACTACGCGCAGTCGTCCAAAAGTACGCGCAGTCGTTCCCAGACCGCGTACTTTTAAAATTCAGAGGACGTGTGGTCAATTCAGACTACGCGGTCTCGGCAACCACACCGCGTACTTTCCTTAAATATTTCATT
>CANYCX010318434.1:0-26005 GCA_948193385.1 Breynia disticha f. nivosa
TTGTGGAACATTCACGAGCATATGAAATGCATGGATTTGTATTCATACATAGTACATTGTGTTGGCATGAATTTGTGCGTGTTCATGCATTGAGAAAAGGAGTATAAAGCTCACATGTGAAAAGATGGGGGATTAGCCCAACTGTGTTGAGAACACAAGAGCTCACCTCTTCGTGTTATGTTTATGTCGAACGATAGCTCGATGTCGGGTGAGTCCTGATGAATTATATGGGGGATTAGCCTAAATGTATGAGAAAATGGGGGATTACTCCAAATGTGACTTAATTCCAGGCAAGCCCCGATGATTTGATGTCGAGCAAGAGCTCGATGACTTGATGTCAGACTAGACCCAATGATTTTAGACCCCGAGGTATACATATGTGTGGACAATGCATTAACATTACACGAGCATTCATTATGCATACATATTATTGAATGGCATGAAATTTGGATGCGTATGAGTTGGCTATGATGTAAGCATAATTTGCGATTTGATTATTGGACTCGTGTATGAGTTATGGATGAATTATATGGATGAAAATAATCTTGTATGGTTATATGTGATTTGTATGAGTTGTAGGCTCTACTTGAATCAGTGATGGTGTGATGGTTAATGATATGAGGGTATGCGTATGGTGATTTAATGTGGAAACCTTATGGTTTGATTTATTGTGGTACATTGAGAATTTGTCTTTGAGATGAGTTATGTGAGTTGTGTGTGAAAGTAAGGTGTTTGGATGAGAGTGTGTTGTTGTTGATTGCAATAGGGGAGTATTTGTGTTTAGTTAAAGATGGCTGTGAATGATTGAAAATGATAAGTGAAAGAAATGATAAATGACATGTTGTATAGGACTATCTTGTGTTGAGGATTGGAGAATGATGTAAAATTACGTGCATAAGTATTGATAAAGCTTATAAAGATATTGAATCAAGAAAAGAATCACAGAGGTGTAAATTAAAGTTTATACTTGCTTGCTCGATCTTGATTGAGGTTGTGAATCATATGTTTAATGGATAATCATGGAGATTTGAGTGTAAGTGAGTTGTATGAGTGTTTTAGATGTTGATTGATATGTTAAGTATGGTGGAAAATGTGCATGCATGATAAACAATTCGAAAAATGAAGACGATGCTGCAGAGTCTAAAATAGCGTATGTTTATGGTACATAAACATATGTTAATTGATAAACATACGTTAATATTTGCATGGCATACATTATTTTCAAGTTAAGCATACGTTAATATTGGCTTGGCATACGTTATTCTTCATCTGGGTTTGTGGTTTTGTCTGTTGATGAGTAACGTACGTTAATGTTTGATAAACATACATTAATTTAGTCCAGAAAGCCTATTTTGGCCTAAATAATGTCCTAATGATTATCTAAAGTATCCTAATGGTTTAGGCTGAATTTCTTAGTGAATAAACACATGAAATGGAAGAATAAAACACATAAAGAACTTGTTGTGTAAGATGGCTTTAGGGCGCCATTAGGGAGGATAGGCCGGGATGGCCGAGGACTCCCCTGCACCATAGCGTAGCTTTACAAATGGTTGATGTTGGAAGTTATAATGGTGTTGAATTATTATGGTTAAATTGATATTGATTCTGGAATTATATGTTATTGAGTGACTTAGAACTTAAATGGAATTATAGAATAAGTTTGGAAGAAGAATTCTTAAATGGATGGATGGAGTTTAGTATGGTTAAGTTATAAGTAAAAGATGATAAATGGTTGACTTAAAGTTGATAATGTTTGTTTTTATTTTTGAATGAATGTGTGAATGTTAAGTTAATTCCTTGTATGTTATGAATGACATACAGGAGGATCTTGACGGTTTTGGAGTGGATTTTGAGCTGTGTTGCTTATTGATTTTTGCTTTGTTTAGAGGTAAGTGTTCTTACGCTTACATATTGATTCATACTTTGTTTTAGCCCGACTCTTTTTAAGTAAAGATGCCTATAATGAAAGGTTGAGTTTGCTAGATGAAACATAGTAAATATGTTTGATATGAAGTGGAATTTAATGGATTGAGGAATGTATGTCTTAATTGACATATGGTTGATTCATACTTTATTATGATACGTTCTTTAGAACATTGGTACGATTTGATTATGTGATTGTCTGGCATATTGTTGTTCTAGCCTTGTTGTTCATTTTTATGAACTATGTTTGATTGGATTGGTATGTGTTATTTGATATATTGACATTTGGTTGATATTTGAGTGGTTTACATGGTCTGAATGTTTTGATTTCTTACATACGTGATATTCGGATATGAGAAAGCATATGATTGCTTATTGAGCATGTTGAGCATACATGAGTTGTGATATGAGACATGAATGCACTTATCATTCATTGTGTTGCATTATTGTGTGTGACACATATATGAGATACAGGCTGGGCCTGATGATTCTTGGCGAGAGCTCGATGCTAGTCAGGGACCGATGATTCTGAGAGAGATCTCGATGTCGTACTAGGTACGATGTCGGTCTGGGACTGAGGCAAAATCATATGAAAAGAAAAGAAAAGAAAAAAAAAGAAAAAGAAAAGAAAGACCTTGGGCCAGAGATTTGCATGTAATTGCATAGCATTCATATGCATTTCATTCGCACATTCATAACGTATTTGATTCGTGTTATCGATTATGAATGCTTGATGATTATGAATACTTGTGTTCATATTTTTACTATTTGTATAAATATTGATTATTGATACCGATGTTTCATTCTCATTTTGATTATCTGATTCTTGTGATAAATGAAATGAGATTTGATTATGATGATTCGAGATGCGAATGTTTTCGGTTATATGATATTGTTTGAGAGGATTTCGAGTTGGTATTGATATGAGATATGATTTTTGTTCTGAAATGATTATGTGGTATGATTGAATTGCTTAGTGGTGTCGATGATTATGATTATAGGAATTACGTACTAACGATGAATGACATGGTTGATGCCTTGTTGTTATTAGATTATGGATATGGAAAAAGGTTGTGTAAATGGAATAGATTATGTGGTGTGTATATGTTCATGCTTGATATATATGGAAGCTTAAATGGTGATTTTTGGTCGAGATTCAATGGCTTGTATGTTTGAGGAATGATGTGTTTGCGAAATTGAATTAGGATAGGCTGAGTATATGTGACAGGAGACCAGCCACAAACGTGACTGACCCCAGTCACGATCGTTGTAACATTCTGGGAATTTGTAGTTGTAAATTATGATAAATAAGTGTTTAAACATCAACATATAAAGGTTGATCAAAGGTCGATATAAGGTTGACGCGAAAGGATCGAAGAAAATAGGAGAAATGCTGAAATTGGGGAGTACGCGCAGTGGAAAGGAAAGTACGCGTGGTCGTTACCACCATGCGTAGTTCACATTCCACCACGCGTGGATCCCGGTTTGGAGGAAAAAAATGTAAGATTACAAAGCATCGAGAAACTAAGCTACACTTTCATTCACATACTTTCATTTTAGAGAAAAAGGAAATGGAAAAGAGCAGGTGAAAGTGAAATTGAACCAAGAAGTGAGTTTGTTGATTTCTTTTAAAATCTTTCATCCTAAGGCATAAGGTAAGAATGGTTAAGGTTTACTTAAGGTTGATGTTTGGTTGTTTGCTGAGTTATATAGTTGTTTTATGATGAGTTCTTTGCTGGAAATGATGAATATGAACTGAGATTGATGGCTTGCATATGAGGGAAATGTTACGATAGTTTTGGAGGAAGAAAGGTTGATGAAAGAGTGGAGAACTTAGGTTTGTTTAATGTTTACAAATGGTTGATGTTGGAAGTTAGAATGGTGTTGAATTCTTATGGTTAAATTGATATTGATGCTGGAATTATATGTTATTGATTGACTTAGAACTTAAATGGAATTATAGAATATGTTTGGAAGAAAAATTCTTAAATGGATGGATGGAGTTTAGTATGGTTAAGTTATAAGTAAAAGATGATAAATGGTTGACTTAAAGTTGATAATGTTTGTTTTTATTTTTGAATGAATGTGTGAATGTGAAGTTAATTCCTTGTATGTTATGAATGACATACAAGAGGATCTTGACGGTTTTGGAGTGGATTTTGAGCTGTGTTGCGTATTGATTTTTTCTTTATTTAGAGGTAAGTGTTCTTACGCTTACATATTGATTCATACTTTGTTTTAGCCCGACTCTTTTTAAGTAAAGATGCCTATAATGAAAGGTTGAGTTTGATAGATGAATCATAGTGAATATGATTGATATGAAGTGGAATTGAATGGATTGAGGAATGTATGTCTTAATTGACATATGGTTGATTGATACTTTATTATGATACGTTCTTTAGAAGATTGGTACGATTTGATTAAGTGATTGTATGGCATATTGTTGTTCTAGCCTTGTTGTTCATTTTTTATGAACTATGTTTGATTGGATTGGTATGTTTTATTTGATATATTGACATTTGGTTGATATTTGAGTGGTTTGCATGGTCTGAATGCTTTGATTGCTTACATACGTGATATTCGGATATGAGAAAACATATGATTGCTTATTGAGCATGTTGAGCATACATGAGTTGTGATATGAGATATGAATGCCCTTATCATTCATTGTGTTGCATTATTGTGTGTGACACATATATGAGATACAGGCTGGGCCTGATGATTCTTGGTGAGAGCTCGATGCTAGTCAGGGACCGATGATTCTGAGAGAGATCTCGATGCCGTACTGGGTACGATGTCGGTCTGGGACTGAGGGAAAATGACATGAAAAGAAAAGAAAAGAAAAGAAAGACCATCGACCAGACATTCGCATGTAATTGCATAGCATTCATATGCATTTCATTCGCACATTCATAACATATTTGATTCATGTTATCAATTATGAATGCTTGATGATTATGAATACTTGTGTTCATATTTTTACTATTTGTATAAATATTGATTATTGATACCGATGTTTCATTCTCATTTTGATTATCTGATTCTTGTGATAAATGAAATGAGATTTGATTATAATGATTCGAGATGCGAATGTTTTCGGTTATATGATATTGTTTGAGAGGATTTCGAGTTGGTATTGATATGAGATATGATTTTTGTTCTGAAATGATTATGTGGTATGATTGAATTGTTTAGTGGTGTCGATGATTATGATTATAGGAATTACGTACTAACGATGAATGGAGTGGTTGATGCCTTGTTGTTATTAGATTATGGATATGAAAAAAGGTTGTGTAAATGGAATAGATTATGTGGTGTGTATATGTTCATGCTTGATATGTATGGAAACTGAAATGGTGATTTTTGGTCGAGATTCAATGGCTTGTATGTTTGAGGAATGATGTGTTTGCGAAATTGAATTAGGATAGGCTGAGTATATGTGACAGGAGACGAGCCACGAACGTGACTGACCCCAGTCACTATCGTTGTAACATTCTGGGAATTTGTAGTTGTAAATTATGATAAATAAGTGTTTAAACATCAACATAGAAAGGTTGATCAAAGGTCGATATAAGGTTGACGCGAAAGGATCGAAGAAAATTAGAGAAATGCTGAAATTGGGGAGTACGCGCAGTGGAAAGGAAAGTACGCGTGGTCGTTACCACCATGCATAGTTCACATTCCACCACGCGTGGATCCCGGTTTGGAGGAAAAAAAATGTAAGATTACAAAGTATGGAGAAACTAAGCTACACTTTCATTCACATACTTTCATTTCAGAGAAAAAGGAAATGGAAAAGAGCAGGTGAAAGTGAAATTGAACCAAGAGAAGTGAGTTTGTTGATTTCTTTTGAAATCTTTCATCCTAAGGCATAAGGTAAGAATGGTTAAGGTTTACTTAAGGTTGATGTTTGGTTGTTTGTTGAGTTATATAGTCGTTTTATGATGAGTTCTTTGCTGAAAATGATGAATATGAACTGAGATTGATGGCTTGCATATGGGGGAAATGTTACGATAGTTTTGGAGGAAGAAAGCATATTGGTGTTTCTATCCTTGTTGTTCATTTTTATGAACTATATTTGATTGGATTGGTATGCTTTATTTGATATATTGACATTTGGTTGATATTTGACTGGTTTACATGGTCTGAATGCTTTGATTGCTTACATACGTGATATTCGGATATGAGAAAGCATATGATTGCTTATTGAGCATGTTGAGCATACATGAGTTGTGATATGAGATATGAATATACTTATCATTCATTGTGTTGCATTATTGTGTGTGACACATACATGAGATACAGGCTGGGCCTGATGATTTTTGGCGAGAGCTCGATGCTAGTCTGGGATTGATGATTCTGAGAGAGATCTCGATGCCGTACTGGGTATGATGTCGGTCTGGGACTGAGGGAAAATGATATGCACAGAAAAGAAAAGACATGAAAAAGAAAAAGAAAAACAAAAGAAAAGAAAGACCCTGGGCCAGACATTCGCATGTAATTGCATAGCATTCATATGCATTTCATTCGCACATTCATAACGTATTTGATTCGTGTTATCGATTATGAATGCTTGATGATTACGAATACTTGTGTTTATATTTTTAATATTTGTATAAATATTGATTATTGATACCGATGTTTCATTCTTATTTTGATTATCTGATTCTTGTGATAAATGAAATGAGATTTGATTATGATGATTCGAGATGCGAATGTTTTCGGTTATATGATATTGTTTGAGATGATTTTGAGTTGGTATTGATATGAGCTATGATTTTTGTTCTGAAATGATTATGTGGTATGATTGAATTGTTTGATTAGGTTAGAGGAGAATCATTTCTTGAGTTGGGATATTGATTGTCCCTGCACTCATTTAACCTTTACGAATCAATTATATCGTGAAAAGCTTACTGAGTATTGTAAAATATACTCACCTTTGTTTATGTGTCTAAATGATGCGCAGGACGCAGATAGCTGCCATTGGATCAGAGTTCCGGTGATCTTTCCGTCAGATAGCTATTGTCAGAGGTCGAGCTCCATTGATTTGTTTTGTGTGCTTCCAATTTTTACATTGTACATATGTGTACATATTTTGTAAATATTCTTATTTTGATTTTAAAATGTTTTCAATCTTGTATCTATTTTCACTGTAAAATATTTTTATGATACAAATGTTTTGGGCCCGAGATGTTTATGAAATGTTTATTTCATTTTCTCTCTCCTCTTATTTTCTTCTAATTTCACTCTGATATTATTATTATTATTATTTAAGAATATGGTTTATCTAGTAAAAAGGAAATTGAAAATGAGCTTCACAGTCATGACTGGCCTTCTGATCACAAGTGAAGGCATTGCTAACCAGTCACGAACGTGACTGATCCCAGTCATAATCATGACTGATCCCAGTCACAACCGTGACTGTTCCCAGTCATGATCGTGACTGGCCTTCTGGCTAAATGATGTAAGTGCTGACAACAGTCAATAACGTAACTGTCCTCAGTCACGAACGTGACTGGGCCTCTGAACAACTGTGGGGGATGTCTTCATTCACAATCACGTTCGTGATTGATTTTCTGCTAACAAGTGCGATGCCTAATTTGAACCACGTTCGTGACGATGGTTCGAGTCACATTGGAGACCCCGAATCACGATCAAGATCTAGGCATGATGCAAACCGAAGGACAGCCACAATCGTGACTCATGCCAGTCACGTTCGTGAATGCCCTTTTGAACATCCATTGGAAAGATTTCAGGGAGTCACGAACGTGGTTGGATCAACCACGAACGTGATTGCCCTCCTTTCAAGATATGGTTGAACTATTTTGAGTCTACATGTATCCAAGTATGTTCCTTTATGTTGTTTTGTGTTCATATGCCATAAATTGAAATAATGCATGGGAATATGTCATGGTTCTTTGTTAATATTTTAATAAATTTCTATTTACTCTGTTATGTAAATGGCTTGTGGTATGTGTGTTGCCTTGAGGACTTGGAAATAGAAATGTAAAGTTTATTAAGTTGTTTATATCATTATGTGGATAAATAGATATATGTATGAATGTAGATTATTAGGAAGGTTTTCCATTTCGGTAAGTACTTACGGGGTTTCATAACTCACACATTTCACGCATGTCATACTGGCATGGTCTTGGGGAAATTTTGGACGAGAAGTTGTAGATCTTGGTGCTTGTTTCTGACTCGTACTCGAGGGCTAAAGAACCAAGGTGGGTTGTGTAATAGGGTTGGTTGATTACATGTCATACATCTTGTTGTATTGAACAGCATAATGCATACCATTACGTAAGTGGCGACAGATGAGACCAAAAGAGACCAGTTTAAGATGGGACTGAAGAGGGAGATCAGTCGTTAGCTCGCAGTACAACCCCCTACTTATTCAGCTCTACTTACAGCTACACTGTGAGTCGAGGAAGCTCTTGGGGTGGAAAAGCCTCGAGAGGCCAAGAAGCCCAAGCATAAGGGAAGCTCCAGTCAAGAGAAGAGTTTCAGTTTTCCTGGGTCCAGATTGACCAAGGGATCGAGGAAGCATAGTGAGAAAGAAGTAGGTTTAGCAAAGAAGCCTTTTCCCGAGCCAGCAAAAGGAGTGACTTTGGCAGGAGGAACAGGACGGATGTTGTAACGCCTCCAATTTTTATGAATTTTTACGAAATAGATGTAGTCTATTACTACTATTAGAGGAGAGGGCATATGGCTAAGGACTATTTTAGGAAGAAGGATAATAAGGCTAGGGCGCAACCTTCCCAGAGTAGTGTTGGGGACAACTAGAGGAGCGTTAGTGGGAATAGAGGTCGTGGTGCATATTCAGGGAGGGTAGGATCAAACTCAAGAGGCCCTCGGGCTAACCCACCATCAGAACAAGTCGCACCTCAGGCCAAAGTCTACGCGATTGCAAGAGGAGATCCAGTGGATGACCCGAATGTTATTTCTGGTATTATCTACATTTCGGGCATTCATACACACATGTTTATAGACTCTGGTGCACCATGTCAATTCATAGATTGTGATCATGCATTAAAACTAAATATGAAGATAGAGACATTATAGTATGTTATAGCGGTGGCAATGCCGTCGGGGGACACAGTTAGAGTGAACAAAGTTGTGAGGTCTTGCCCGATAATGTTAGGCAAACAGGAAATACAAATGGATCGAGTGGTAATTCAACTGAGGGACTTTGAATTAATTTGGGGCATGGATTGGTTCTCGAAGTATAGGGTTGTGTTGGATTTTTTTAAGGAGGCATCTGTTGAGATCGAAAATCGGAAGGAAATTCTGTTTGTGGGAGACAGAAGGGTGATACCCTCGTGTTTAATATCTGTCGTACAAGCAAAAAGTTTGATGAAAGAAGGGTGTGAAGCGTATCTGGCTAATGTGATAGATACTACGCAGCCCAGTGTGGGAGTGTTAAAGGTTCCAGTGGTATGTTAATACACAAACGTTTTTTGGAGGACCTTCCAAGATTGCCTCCCAGTAGGGAAGTAGATTTTGAATTTGAGACCGTATCGGGAACGACTCCTATACCGATAGCACCCTATCGAATGGCCCCAGCTGAGTTGAAAGAATTGAAGAACCAATCAAAATAATTTCTCGATAAGGGGTTCATTCGGCCAAGTATTTCTCTGTGGGGAGCGCCAGTGTTATTTGTGAAGAAGGACGGAAGTCTGAGACTGTGCATTGACTACCGTTAGCTGAATCGGGTGACGATAAACAACAAATATCTGTTACCTCGAATTGATGACCTGTTGGATCAGTTGAAGTGCGCAGTTGTGTTTTCAAAAATCAACTTATGGTCGGGATACTGGCAATTGAGAGTGGAGGATAAGTCAATACCAAAGACAGCGTTCAGGACTAGATATGCCCACTTCAAATTCACAGTAATGCCCTTTGGATTGAAAAATGCTCCATCCGCGTTTATGTCTTTGATGAACACAATTTTCCAACCTTACCAGGACACATTTGTAGTGGTCTTCATTGACGATATCCTTATTTATTGTAAAAGTCAAGATGAACACGAGGAACACTTGCGAGTAGCTTTGCAAATATTGAGAGATCATAGATGTATGATAAATTCTCGAAGTGTGAGTTTTGGCTTGAAGACGTTGCATTTCTGGTCATGTAATCTCTCGACATGGTGTTCAACTGTATCCGTCAAAGGTTAAGGCAGTTGGGAGTGGAAAGCTCTAAAGAATGTAACAGAAATTCAGAGTTTTCTACGGTTAGTGGGCTATTATCAGAGGTTTATTTAGGATTTCTCGATCCTTGCCAGGCCTATGACTAGCTTGCTGAAAAAGAATGCAAAATTCGAATGGAGTGAAAGGTGCCAAGGGAGTTTTGAGGAGATCAAGAAAAGGCTTACTGAGGCTCCAGTATTGACTCTCCCGTCAGAGTACATAGAGTATGTGGTATACACTGATGCTTCTGGGATGGGGCTCGGTGGTATGTTGATGCAAAATGGAAAAGTGATCGTGTATTCTTCGAGGCAGATGAGACCACACGAGCTAAATTACCTGACGCACGACTTAGAGTCGGCGGCGATAATTCATGCTCTAACGACTTGGAGGCATTATCTAAACGGAGAGACCTTCAAAATCTTTACCAATCACAAAATTTTAAAGTATACAACTGCCTAGAAGGAGTTGAACCTTAGACAATGGAGGTGGATTGAGCTGCTAAAAGACTACGACTGCTAGATCGAATACCACCTCAGAAAGGCTAATGTGGAGGCTGATGCTTTAAGTAGGAAGTCCCAAGTGAAGAGTGATGCAATTTCTTATAATGTTGAATCGTTGTTTGTTATGAGGGAGCTACGGCTAGAGCTCCAAGTGATAGAGGTGGGTCTGTTAGTGAATATAACAGTAAGTCCGTTAATTCAAAATAGGATTAAGGAACGAAAAATAGAGGATAATAAGTTAGTAATCGCTAGAAAGAAAGTGGAAAGAGGAAGAGAAACCCCCTATGTGCTTGATGAACAGGGAACCCTCCATTACAGGCAAAGGTTATGTGTGTCGAATTTTCTAGAACTTAAAGAAGATATCTTGCAAGAATCTCATTCTTCCAGATATTTAGTGCACCCGAGCAGTACCTAGATGTACAGTGATTTGAAACAGCTGTACTGGTGGCCAGGTATGAAGAAAGAGATCGCACAATTTGTAGCAAAGTTTTGAGTTGTCAGTAGATCAAGGATTAACACCAATATCTAGCTGGAAAGCTTCATTCCTTAGCTATTCCAGAGTGGAAATGGGAGCGCATAACTATGGACTTTATGGCTGGGTTGTCTAGGACTTTCCAAAAACACGATGTAGTATGGGTTATAGTAGATAGATTAATGAAATCTGCTGATTTTTTGGCTATCAGACAGGACGATTCATTGGAAAAACTAGCAGACAAGTATGTGGCAGAGATAGTTAGGCTACTTGGAGTACCGATTTCCATTATCTCAGATCGAGATCCTCGTTTTACTTCGCATTTCTGAGGTAGTTGCAGAGAGTTATGGGTACTAGACTTAATTTTAGCACAGCATTTCACCCCTGAGCGATGGACAGTCAGAAAGGACAATACAAACTCTGGAAGATATGATGAGAGCTTGTATACTGGAGTTTAGGGGCAACTAGGATGAGCCCTTATCGCTGATAGAATTTGCATATAAAAATAGATACCATTCCAGCATTGAGATGGCACCGTACAAGGCTCTTTACGGCAGGAAGTGTAGAAGTATGGTCTTCTGGGCTGTTGAAGGACTGGGGAGATAGAAGGTTCATAATTGGAATAGCAGACAATGGAGAAGGTTTAGGTAATAAAGAAATGTATTAAAGCTGCCCAAGATTGTCAGAAGAGCTACGTGGACAAACATTGGCTGAAAATCATGTATGAAGTCGGGGAGAAAGTTTAACTTAAGGTATCGCCTTGGCGAGGAATTTTGAGGTTCGGTAGGAGCGGGAAGCTGAGTGCTCGGTTTATTGGAGCATATGAGATTGTGAAAATGGTAGGACCTTAGCTTATCAGCTTCGATTAACAGATGAACTCTTTAGGTTACATGATGTTTTCCATGTCAATATGATGAGAGGGTATAGATCCGATCCGAGCCACGTTCTTAAGAAATCAAAAGTGGAAATTTTATAGGATATGACCTATAAAGAAGAACCCATTGAAATCCTTAATCGGATGGTACGCCAGTTGAGGAATAAGGAAATCCCGATGGTGAAAGTCAAGTGGAGTTTCCATTCTCCGAATGAGGCGACTTGGGAAGTCGAGGAGGAGATGCGCAAGCGATATCCTCATCTATTTCTAGATTGTGGTGCGTTTTAAATTTCGGGAACAAAGTTTTCTTAAGGGGGTAGTGTTGTAACGCCCCAAAATTTCTATTTTATTAAAAATTTAAATAAAATACGTAGAAAAATGAGGGAAAATTTTTCGCAAATTATATAAGTAAATAGTTAGGAGGGGAGAGTTGAGATTTATTATAAATGGAGAATTTAAAAATTCTTAAACGAATTAGAATTGTCAAGAATTAGTAGCTGAGAAGAGAGTGTGGTTCGTGTTAGATGGGATTATATGAAAGGAATAGGGGGCCCATGAACCAAAACACTAAAAACCTAACCCTCTCCTCATTTCTCCCCTCACACCAACAACTCTCTCTTCCCCCCCACTCTCCATGCTACTTTCATCTTCTTCTTCCCTCTCATAGTTAAACTTTCCATTCCTCACCAATCTTCATCAAAAACCTAAAATCAGGAAGCTCCCAACTCTATTCTTGACTCAAATCAAGGTAACAATCGCCATTCCTCCTTCCATTCCTATTTTCCTTTTAGCCCTAATTTCAAACACCCATCTCTTAGATTCGAACTCCAATTTGAGCAAACAAGCACTCATTAGAAAGCTTATAATGTCTACTAACTAGTATTGAATGTGTTTAATGTTAAATTATGGATTAGGGACTCAAAGTTGCTGGGAGAAGGATGCCCCTGCATAGTCATGAATTGGGGTTTTGCGAAAGTGGAACTTCAGCATGTGTTTTGTCACTTGGGAAGGTTAAATAGCAGTTATTGTTTAAGTTTTAAATGTTGGAATGATAGGGTGTTATGAGGGGTATGAGATTGAATTTTAATTAGTAGGGTTATTAGGTCTTGGAAGGGGGAAATTGGGCATAAGAGGATTTAAATGTGTTAAGGATAATAAACCTTAACTTAGACCTAAATAAACTCGCCTAGGTATTAAATGAATGTTGGTGGGAAGGAGTTAAATGTGGTGGTTGGGAGGTTTATTAGGTAAGAGCAAGAATTATGAGAGGAGGGAGGAAAAGGATTAGAAAAGCTAATGTATTAATGCATATCATGATTCATTTCAACCGATTCCATAAATTGTAAATGTGAAATAATGTGGAATTTATAATTGTTAATAATAGGGAACGCGTAGCGCGGCGAAGGAGGTTCCCCAGCCAACCGCTAGGAGTGCTCGAAAGGTAAGTAACATGAGCACAACCTTCCTTTGTATGTGTGTTCTATTCGAATGTGAAATGTTGATTTTGATGCCACACTATGTGTTGATGATGAATGGGGTTTGCATGATCAGTCTGTGAATGTTGTTTTGGGTGTGTTCACAGTTATTGATTATGTTAAATGAGCTATTGATCTTGTTGAGTGTTGTGTGTTAATGTGTTTGTGGGAGTTTTGCATGTGAATTGATTAAAGCTTCGTGATGCCATAACTATCAGTATTGGAGTTGTGTTTGAGAAGGTCACATGAATGAATTGAAGTTATATGATTCTACGGTATGTTTGAGATGTTAAAAGCTTGGATTTTTGTCTATGCTTAAATGTGTGTGGTGTGTTGAGTCTACTAATGATTGAACTCGATATGAGGTTGCATAGCATGGCATGACAATTTATGGATGAATTATTTGGTCACATGAAAGAGTGCACATAACATTAGTACATTGGGCTCATAAGTGGGAAATTAAGAATGGGCTCTTCGTGGGCGAGAATTAAATAAAAGGGCTATTTGTGGGAGATAAATGAGGGATTGGATATGGCTCTTGAGAGCGAAATAACGGGTAGTATTTATAACATGCTACATCGTGGCACAATGGAAAAACTCAACATGCTTAATCATCCACGAGTGTGCTGGGCCAAGTGCGGGCGTAATAAAGGCAAAGTTCGGGCGTAAATTAAGGCCAAGTGCAGGCGTAAAATCTATGGATCCATAGTCAGTATAACCGATACTCCCGTCTGAAAGGCCCGGTTGCAAACGTCAATGATTAAGGCCAAGTGCGGGCAAAAATTAAACAAAAACAAAAATGGCAACATGGGTGTCATATAGGACTGCATTAGTGTATGCATCCTTATTCATCTTGTGCATGTGTGGTGTTGATGATTATGATTATAGGAATTATGTACTAACGATGAATGGAGTGGTTGATGCCTTGTTGTTATTAAATTATGGATATGGAAAAAGGTTGTGTAAATGGAATAGATTATATGGTGTGTATATGTTCATGTTTGATATGTATGGAAGCTGAAATGCTGATTTTTGGTCGAGATTCAATGGCTTGTATATTTGAGGAATGATGTGTTTGCAAAATTGAATCAGGATGGGCTAAGTATATGTGACATGAGGCCAGCCACGAATGTGACTGACCCCAATCACGATCGTGACTGGCCTTCTGATCACAAGTGAAGGTGTTGCCAACCAAACACAAACGGGATTGATCCCAGTCACGATCGTGACTGGCCTTGTGGCCGAAAGTGGCAAGTGTTGACAACAGTCACGAACGTGACTTCCCTAATTCATGAACGTGACGGGTCCTCTGAACAAGCGTGGTGGATGTTTTCATTCATAATCACGTTTAAGATTGGTTCCAATCACATTCGTGATTGGCTTTCTGCCAACAAATCGGATGCCCAATGTGAACCACGTCCGTGACCATGGTTCAAGTCACGTTTGACACCTCGAATTACAATCATGATCCAGGCCTGATGCAAACCAAAGGACAACAATGATCGTGAGTCATTCTAGTCACGTTCGTGACTGCCCTTCTAAACATCCATTGGAAAGATTTCAGGGAGTCACGAACGTGGTTGGATCAACCACGAACGTGACTGCCTTCATGTCAGGATATGGTTGAACTATTTTGAGTCTACATGCATCCAAGTATGTTCCTTTATGTTCTTTTGTGTTCATATGCAATAAATCAAAACATTCTAATAAACTTCTATGTACTCTATTACTTAAGTGGCTTGTGGTATGTGTGTTACCTTGAGGACTTGGAAATAGAAATGCAAAGTTTATTAAGTTGTTTATATCATCATGTGGATAAAGAGATATATGCATGAATGCCGATTGTTAGGAAGGTTGTCCATTTCGGTAGGGTTACTTATGGGGTTTCATAACTCACGCGCTTCATGCTTGCCATATTAGCAGGGTCTTGAGGAAATTCTAGACGAGAAGGTATAGATCTTGGTGCTTGTTTTCGACTCGTACTCGAGAGTAGAAGAACCAAGGTAGGCGTGCACTAGGATTGATTGATTACATGTCATACATCTTGTTGTATTGAACAGTATAGTTCATACTATTATTTTGATAGGTTATATTAGAAATGGCATCAAATGGGATTCTTTTCTTGTATAACCAATACATTTTCTAAAACTAATTCCTTTTTAGGACATGCCCTTCTCAAACATTGTAAGGTTTTATTTAAAGTTGTGAAATGAAATTTTTATAATTGTGTTTCTAAATTTGTTATTTCCAAATATCATGATGTCCAAATTTGGGTACCACTTGCGGAAGGTACATATAATTTAATCGTGGTAGTCGAATTTGGGGGTCACACACGTACCAATTGATCTAATCACTCCTTTACAAATTGTGCATCTGTCGTATATTTAAACTTTACAGCTCCCAATTTCTTCAACTCCTTAAAATTCTTAGATCTCGCCTAAATAGAATTCAGAGGTATTTCCCTATAGATAGGATAACACTGTAGAGGTGATGGATGTGGGTAAGCTCGACCATAGTAAGGATGATCTGTGTCATATGGATCATGTTGGGATCCTGGCTAGGAATGAGACATCTAAATTGTCTCTTAATAGTGTGTTACTCCCTCTCTCTATGGGTGGTCTAGGATGAGATGTCATATCTATAAACTAAAATGAACATGATTTAACACACACATCATATAATACACAATAAATGCTTGTCACCAATCAATTTTCACATACATTACAGGAATCATGTCCCTACTCTGATACCAAATTATAAAATCCTAATTTAATTAACTAAATAATCCATGTTTAATGATTAATTAATAAACTTAATATTGGATAATTTTGAAATTTTCTTTTTGGTATACACTATTAACACTTTTATCTATTAAAAGAAAATCAAAGATTAATACAATAATAAAAATAGTAAAATTAGATTGCAACATGGCTAAAACAGTGTATGAGCACGGTCTGTGTTATTGGGAAATCAGTTTATAGTACATATAAGCATGACCCGTGTTGATCAACACTCCTATGGCCACGGCCTCGTGTTGATACAATACACTCCTTGTTGAGTCAGAACAGTTATTATGACACTTAAGCACGGCTCATGTTGAAATGTCGTAAGCTGAAATCAACCTGATTATACAATATCACACTTATATACTTGTAATACCATGCCAATTCTATTAAATCACTCAATCTATACTCACATCCATAAACAAACAAACATCATATCATATATATCTATAAATATCATCATATTAACATCATCATCTATCGATCATCTAAAGTTATACTATAAATATGACATAATCATCATATAGTATCAGATACATGCAATCATACAAAATACAGCTAAATCAACTCTTATATGGCATCTGGAGAGAGAGAATACATCGGGTAGCAGCTAACGCACCTGTATGTTATCTTAAAATCTATCCAAATCTCTACCTGTACCTAAAATAAACATATACAGTCATAGTAGGTGAGTTAAGGGCTCAATGTGTAATCATTTAATCACCACTAGCCTACCTTTAAAGATACCTGCTGCCTTCTCTTTGAAGATCCATTTGCCTTCAATTACCTTAGCATCTTCAAATGGACCAATTTAGTCCCAAACTTGATTATCGTACATTAATTGAATTTTAGATTTCATGGCCTTTTCTCATTTTTCCAATTCAGAACTCTCTATGGCCTCTTAAGAAAAAGCAGGCTCATTATGATAGTGATATCATGTTCATCAGTTACAATGAACCCGTACCTATCCAGCTCCTGACATATCCTACCAGATGTTTTAGGCGTTTGTGTAATGGCCACTTATTCCACATCTCCTCACTATCCTCTATAGGAATTTGTATATCTATATCATCTTGTATAATCTCGAGTTGTACACTGCTCCCACTATTTCTATTAAGATAAATTCTTTTTTTTAGAAACACACTAGTTTGAGCAATAAACACTTTGTTCTCACTTAGATTATACAAATAATATCCCCTAGTCTCTTTAGGATACCCCACAAATAAGCATTTGTTTACTTTTATGAAATCTTATCCGATGTTAACCTCTTAACATGCGCTTTGCATCCCTAGATTCTAAGAAAAAAGACAAATTAGGTTTTTACCCACTCCATATCTCATATGGTGTCATTTTAGTTCCTTTAGTTGGAGACTTGTTTAGTAGAAAAGTCGTAGTCTCTATGGCGTAATTCCAAAATGACTTTGGGAGACCTATTTGACTCATTATCGACCTAACAATCTGTAACAACATTTGGTTCCTTCTTTTGTACACACCATTTCACTGAGGTGTTCCCCAAGGTGTGAGTTATGGTTGTAATGCCCCAAAAATGATAAAATTAGGAAATATATAAATAAATATTTATAGCAGGGATCAAATTAGGAAAAACAAGATAAAATAAAGTAACAGAGGGCTGGCAAAGTCTAGGCACGGGCTATGCCAATGCCACTGTGATGAAAATGACTCGTGCTACCAACATGCCCATTGTGCCATTCAAAATTGCCCTCGTACTATCTTTTAGAAAGCTTGATTGTGCTCTTCCTTAAAATGGTTGTGCTCTTCATTCTCCAATGAGCACGATCTCATGTTGTCAGCATGCCCCTCATACTACACACTAAAACTTAACATTTCCTGCAATTTTCTACCTAACTTCTTCTGTGTTTACTATAATATTATCCTATCCTACTATTTAACATTTATTATTGTATATTACGTTTATTTTAACTTTTTTTAATGTGAATGTCACAATTCTCCCCATAATGAATTTCGTCCTAAAAATTCTCTGTTGTTGTTATTCTACATTATTATTAGTTACTTTTATGTACTCTATGTGCTTATTTAACATGCAATGTAATAACATAACTGCATTGTTGCCTGTAAACAACTGAGGATAGTCTCGTCTCATCCAATTCTTGGTCTCCAAAGTAGCTTCTTCCATGTTGTGATGTTTCTATAAGACTTTAACCATAGAAATCTCTTTGGTTCTTAGCTGTTTAACTTTACGATCTACTATTTGCACTAGTTCCTCGGTATAGGTTAGATTATCCATTATTTATACTTCTGACTCGGGTATTACATGTGTAGGATCAGATGTGTATCTTCTAAGCCTCCTTATATGGAATGCATCATGTATCTGTGTCAACCCTGTAAGTAATGCCAGTCTGTATGCTAATGGACTGCTCCGCTCTATCACTTCATAAGGTCCAATGTATTTGGGACCTAAATTTCCATCGTTTCCAAATCTCATAATTACTTTCCAGGGAAAAACTTTTAAAAACACTTTATCCCTGATTTTGTATTCCATTTCTCTTCTATGCTGATCATAGTAACTCTTCTGTCTATGCAGTGTTGCCTTTAACTTACTCTTGATCAACTCTCCCTTTTCCATCATTTCTTGTGTGATTTTGGGTCCTTCCATAACTTTCACTTCTTCTCTATCCCAAAATACCAGACTTCTACATTTACGTCCATATAGAGCTTCATATGGTGTCATAACAATGCTACTATGATACTAATTATTATATGCAAACTACATCAGAGGTATGTACCTATCCAAAGAACTCTGAAACTCTAAAACATAAGATCTCAATATGTGAAGCTCATTTTCAAAATCATATTCTTCCTAATAATCAATATAATTTAAGAAATGATATGAAATCAGATCTACAAACAGAACTGAGGAGAGACAAAATATGTATACACGCACTTTATATAAAACTCAGCCCAAACTGTTTTCATTTCAAATATCAAACACAAACGAAAGAAAATATTTTGAAAAACATTTAAACTCAAATCCTGCGCGTATATAAAAAAATGTACAGTATGTACAAAGAAAAATCTCAAAAATGAATGTTGGAGCTTAACATCTGTAAGCTCTGGAAATGCTAATCACCTCTCTCATCCAACTACAGCAGCTTCCTACGATCTGCACAATCATTTAGACAGTAAACGAGGGTGAGTATAAAATATACTCAATAAGGATTCTTAGATTTACATAAAGTAAATGATGTGCATGGGAAAAATACGAATCAACACAAAGGCGTGCCTAATTGTTTTCTCCCTATGGCATCTCTATATGCCAATCGAACAAATCACACTGATAGAAAACAGCACACAGCTATCATGAATCATATAGATTCTATATCACTGTCCACACAGGAGATCATATCTATTTAACCACACAGGTAGTGATAATAAGCAGTTCACACAGAATAGCAGTCAGATAGCACATAGAATTCTTGAACCATATAAGTTCTATCTCAGAAAGATATCGATAATCCACAAAGGAAATAGTAAGTCAGATCACACAAATCTCAACAACATTCATTCAGTATTGCACACAGCCAATACAATCCACATAGGCTCAATTATCCACACAGGATTTAATCATATCTACTATACATATATGAATGCAATGTATGAGCTGAAATGCTCATGCAAATCCACACAGGATGGCCCCGAGTTTTTGTCCACCATAGCACACAGTAGTGGAATTCTTCTATCGCACACATCAGAGGATACCTCTGTACCACAAAGGAGAGGTGTCAGACCGCACACAGATAAGTCTAGGATAGCACACAGCAAATCCTTATCCACACAGGATATCATAGCCACACAGTCAGTGTTATATAAATATGCAATATGTCAATCTATGAATGGAATCAATATGAATATCCGTCATATTCGCACATAGCCTAGAATTGACATTCGTATTAGCACATAACATAGCTCACACAAAGCATCTCAATACCACACAGGTTAAACATATATCATTCTTTCCTAAAACTCAGCATACAACAACAAGAAAGTATGTCAACAACTCACACAAAGTATATAACAAAACAATACCACACATGCATTCAATCAATATCAAGTCCTGAAATACCACAGGTATAATATCAACATCTATCAGTGAAAAACATATATGACGTTCCCATTAACCAATTCTAATAATCAACAAATAATCAATCATAGATTCATTCAGACATATCCATGTTAATACTATGTCAACATTTAGTCATAACATCTTATTTTCACTCATTCAGTCATCCAAACCAACATATAATCAATCCATTCCACTCATTCATTTTCACTCTGATTCATCTATCTCTAACAATCTCAACAAATGATTATAGGCCAACTATCATTACTTATAAAGAAGCCTAATTAACATAATATACGAATTAGTTTAGCAAGCATAAGAACACTTACCTCGAAATCAAGCAAAAACAATAAGCTAAATCCCTAATCAAAATCCACCAAACAGTTATATAGATCCTCCTGTACAAAAATAACCATATACGATACATTAACTAACCATTCATACATTGATTCTAGCCTTAATTCTATTCAATGCATGTAATTACTAAGGTTTCTGAAATCCAGCAATCAACAATTTGTAAACCTTAACTAAACCTTAGGTTTTCTCTCCTTTCAATCAACTTTTCTTCTTCAAATCCTTCCTAACACATACATACAATCAATCCAAGTTTCTTACACTCCATTCCATCATTTCCAGCATCAAAATATCAATACAATTCAGCTAATACCAACCATAAGCCTTACATCAAACTTAAGTAAACCTAATCCTTACTTACCTTATGAACTTTGGATGATTTATGGCAAAAGAAATCCACAAACCTCTTCCTCTGATTAAAACCTCATTTTTCTCAGCTCTCTTTCTCTCAATTTGGTTCTGGAAGTAAAGTTGGCTATATTAAGGTTTTTGTACGATTCACTATTGTTCGATTTATATTTTTTTCAAGAAAACAGCAATCCACACGTGGTGGAATGGTGACTACGCGTAGTCGTGCTGAGCACGTGTAGTTCCACCTCCACTGCCCGTACTTCCCATTTTTTAGCATTTTTCGATTTTCTTTGATTATTTCGTGTCAACCTTATATCAACCTTTAATCAATCTTTATATATTAATATTTAAACATTTATTTTTCATAATTTTAAGGCTAAAAATTCTCGAGATGTTACAATTCTCCCCCTCTTAGAAAATTTTATCTCTAAAATTTCAAATCAAGGAACTCTGAAGTAAATCTAAGCAAGAACATTCAATGTTAAGTCTGAAATTAGAATATACCCTAATGATCTAACGTCAAATCAGGAAATAGATATGGATACTGTCGTGTCTCATATCTGACTCCACCTCCCAAGTCGCTTCTTTTGGTGAATGAAAACTTCATTCCACCAAAACCATTGAAATCTCGCGATTCCTCAACTGTCTCACTTGTCTATCTAATATCTCAAGAGGCTCCTCCTCGTAAGTCAACTCATCAGAAATTTCCAACTCTAGAGCACTCAATACGTGTCTAGGATCTGATCAGTACCGTCTCAACATAGAAACATGGAATACATCATGTAATCGGGACAACTCTGCTAAGATCACGTGTCCTAGAAAGATAAGCTCAGACATCTAGAACTCGCATTTGCTGAACTTAGCATACAACTCTTTTTCTTTTAGCAATTCTAGCACAATCCTCAAATGTTGCCAGTGCTCCTCCCTATCTCTTGAATACACCTGAACATCATCAATAAACACAACCACAAACTGATCTAAATACGCCTGAAATACCTTATTCATCAGTGCCATAAATACAACTGGTGCATTCGTCAACCCAAATGGCATAACAGTAAACTCGAAATGCCAGTATCGAGTCCTGAGAGTTGTCTTCTTAATCGAACTATCCTCAACTCTCAGCTGCCAATACCATGACCTGAGGTCAATTTTAGAAAACAATATAGCTCCCCGCCGCTGATCAATCAGATCATCTATCCTCGGCAACAAATACTTATTCTCTACTGTTACTTTATTCAGCTGACAATAGTCGATACACAATCGCATACTACCATCCTTCTTTCATACGAATAACACTGGTGCTCCCCAAGGTGACACACTCGGGCATATAAAAGCTTTCTCTAATAACTCCTCCAACTGTTGTTTCAACTCATATAACTCAACAGCTGTCATCCTTTAAAGTGCAATAGATACTAGTGTTGTGCCCGATATTATCTCAATCCTAAAATAAAACTCTCGTTGTGGTGGCAATCCCGGTAACTCGACAGGAAATACCCCAAGATACTCACAAACTACCTCCACATCTCGCACCTCTAACTTACGTTGATTTAAATCAACTAATCAAGCAAGATAGGAATCACAACCCTCTCGTATCAACCTCACAACAATCACTGCTGAAATCAAGCATGAAGGAATAATCTTCCTTTCACCTACTAATAGTACTCGTCTCTCGTCATCAACCTTAATTAGGACTTCTTTTGAATAACAGTTGGCCATAGCCCAATTCTTGGATAACCAATCCATACCTAAAATAATCCCAAATTCCGCCATCCTCAAAACAATCAAATCGGTGAAATAAGTCGACTCACCAATATGTAACTCACAATGCCGTAAAATGTGTCTAACCAATACAGTATCACCAGCTGGCACCAATACAGAAACAGTATAACCCAGACGCTCTATACTACCTCTAATATGGTCTACCACTAACTCACTCACAAAAGAGCACGTAGAACCTGGATCAATTAATACTGAAGTAGTATATGTAAAGATAGAAATAATACCAGTGATCACGTCTGGATCCTCTACAGCCTCATCTCTAGTCATAGCATAAACTCGGGCCTATGATGCGGACCCTAATGGTGCTGCTGCTCCTGTAGATCCACCTCCTCTACCTGAACCAACTGCTCCACCTCTGGAAGCTGATCCTCCTCTAGAAGTAGAACCAAAACCTCTGCCACCTCTACCTGTACCAGTACTAGTTGATACTGTAGGTCTGAGATCACCAACACTACTCTATCTAGACACACCTCCTCCCTGAGGCTCTTGTCTCTGTGGACAATCCCGGCTAAAATGTCCAGGATGTCTGCATGTATAACATAGTGAACTGTCGGTACCTATACCTCTACCCAGAGGAATGGCAGGCCTGTGGAATAACCTCTACCACCTCTAGCTCCTCTGCCAGACTCTCTACTTTGACTACCACCTGTCTCATTGGGTGGCCTGAAATCTGTCTTCTTCTTTTTCTACTGCTGTTGAGAACTAGAACTACCTAAGACTATGTGTTGCTGTTTTAACTACAAAAATTCTATCTTTTTCTTTATTTGATAATGTGGAGGAGTGTATTTATGAGCAAATATCCTCAGAAAATCATCCCAAGTCAACACTAGAGAATCTCTCTATCTATTTAGAATCGACTCCCACCAATTCCAGGCTATTTTCTCAAGAAGAGAAGTAGCGTACCTAACTTTTTGCTCTGGCATACATCTCATAGGTGTCAGAATCCTCTCCGTATGCCTGAGGCAGTCATCAGCCTCGACTGTATCTCTAGTACCGTCAAATGTCTTGGCTCCCTACTTTCTTACTTCCGCAAAATTTTTATCAATGTTCAGGTTTGTCTGACTCCCTGAACCCCTACCCTGATTCCTTATCATCTTTTGCATCATTTTCCAGAACAGAGCATACATAGGATCATACAAAGGTATAGGTATCGTAGGCTGGGTAAGCTGCTCTGGAGGTACTGGGGCAGAACCCTATCCCTCGACTGAATCTTTGGACTTTACAGTGTGATCAGGTGATACGTTGTCTATCGGCTCCATCTGTTATAAAAATCAAAAGTTCAAAAATCATTTCAGATTTTCAAATCACACAAAAATTAAAAATCATTGGCACAGTCCATAGAGAATTTAATCCTTGCTCTGATACAACTAAATATGAAACTCATTTTCAAAATCCTGTTTTTCCTGATAAACAATATAATTTAACAAATGATATGAAATCTTATCTAAAAATAGAACTAAGGAGATAGAAAATATGTATACATGCTCTTTATATAAAACTCGGCCTAAACTTTTTCAATTCAAAATCAAACACAAATGAAAGTAAATAGTTTGAAAACATTTAAACTCAAATCCTGCATGTGTATAGAAAAATGTATAGTATGTACAAAGCAAAATCTCAAAAATGAACTCTGGAGCTCGACCTATAATGTAAGCTCTGGAAACGCTAATCACCTCTGTCGTCCAGCTACAACAGCTACCTATGATCTGCACAATCATTTAGACAATAATTAAAGGTGAGTATAAAATATACTCAGTAAGGATTCTTAGCTTTATATAAAGTAAATGATGTGCAGAGGAAAAGTACGAATCAACACGAAGGCATGCCTAATTGTTTTCTCCCTATGGCATCTATATATGCCAATCAAACAAATCACACAAATAGAAAACAACACACAGCTATCATGAATCATACGAATTCTCTATCACAGTCCACATAGGAGATCATATCTATTTAACCACATAGGTATTGATAATAAGTAGTTCACAAAGAACAGCAGTCAGATAGCACACAACATTCTTGAACCACATAAGTTCTATCTCACACAGATATCGATAATCCATATAGGAAATAGTAAGTCAGATCACACAGATCTCAACAACATTCATTCAGTATTGCACACAGCCAATACGATCCACACAGGCTCAATTATCCACATAGGATTTAATCATATCTATCTGTTAGTGTAGGCCCTAGCCCAATGCATTGTTTGTAACTTTTATTATTGAGTAATGAAATTATGCGGCATTATTTTATCATATCATGTATTGACCTGTGGTATGTGTTTGATAAAATATCCAAGATGTTGATTAAGCGATTGAGGTACCAAGGTTGAGGACCTTGATAGTATAACCTGGAAGTTTTGAGATTAACATTCTAAATGTCTCTAGTCACTTATTTCTATGGGAATAGAAATGAATTAAGACTAGTATGTACTTTGTAGATGATCATGTTCTACGGGTCATAGATATTTTGGATATCTAGCAAAGTGCATAGATATAATGTAGAGCATTATACTTGGAGAGCGATCACCATTTGCAATGTAAAATGTTATCCTTAGACTGGAAATCATTGTGTCTCTTGTTGTGATTTTTAGTGTACTTTGACATGTGTCTAACGTGGCCGTAAAAAGTTGACAAGTATGGGTAAGATTGGGTATGCTACGAATCATAATTGAGAGCAGGAGTGAAATAAAGGGATTGACCTTCTCAATGAGAGATGATATTACTGGCCGCTTGATAAACAAGATTGGAAAGAGTGTGGCCACGCCCGAATGAAATGATTAAGTCATTTATTCAAACTTATCAATTTTGTCATAGAGATCAAGAAAAGTGATTTAGCATTAAATAAGGGTGTTAGCGACATGCCTTAAGCTAAATCAAGATATCTAGGTCGAGGGATTTATTTAAGTAACAGTAGTACTGTAAACACCGCTCGTCAGCTATTTAATTTAGGATGATCATAGTGTCTTACTAGAGACCGCCTATGGTTTATGAGTTATTAAAGTCATTACCTTTATTAAATAGTCCTACAGATCGCACACAGATAGTAAAAAACTAAAAGGATAATTTCGGTATTTCACCTTAGGTCAAAATCCGGTCATTGGACTGAATTGGGCATTTGGGCCAATTTTGGTAATTGGGCCCAAGATGGATGAGAAATATTTCTTACATAAATTTAAGACAAAGATTATTTATTAAATATGA
>CANYCX010318497.1:0-16630 GCA_948193385.1 Breynia disticha f. nivosa
TTATATATATAAATAAATATATATATATATATATATCTATACATATATATATATATATATATACAGAAATATATATATATATATCTATACATATATATATATATATATATATATATATATATATATATATATATATAAATATATATATGTATATATATATATGTATGTTCACCTTATTTGAATTGTACACTGTTCGTTTTAAAGAAAAAAAATGGTTACGAAAATCGTATTTATTCGAAAATGGATTTAAGCAAAATTGGGGTTCACATTTAGTAGGATCAAAGCAGGGATTAGATTCCCTACGGACTGTACCATAAAACTTGTTTTCATTGCAATACTTTCATGACACTAAAGGATTTGAAATGGTGATTTGATACGATGGAGCCTATAGAGGATGTATCACACGATGCTACCATCGAGTCCCAGGAGTCCGTGCAGGGACAGGGACAAGTTCCTAGACACGGAGTACCACCCTCCTCTGGAGGAGCACCTTTGGCACACGGTGTTATTCCTTTTAATCCTGCACACGCCCAGTTCTATCACTCCATGATGCTACAGCTGCTAGGCCAACAAGGAGGCCAACAGGCTGGCCAGTAGAGGGCACAGCTAGGAGGGCAGTAGAGAGAGGGCCTCGAGAAGGATGTTTGGTACTGGTGGGAGGCAATCCCCGGGAGCCAGAACGACCCATCCAGTCTTACTTGGACTGATTTTTAGAGGGAGTTTGCTGAGAAGTACGCCCATGAGCACTACCGTTGTAAGAAGAAGCTAGAGTTCTTGCAAGTGAAGTAGAGGGAGCTGACTGTTGCTAAGTATGAGGCTTAGTTTACTAGATTGTCCAGGTATGCCCGAGAGGATATAGCCACTGATGTTTAGAGGAGGGATAGATTTGAGAGGGGGTTGTGGTTTAACATCTGCACCTGGATTGCGATGAAGGCCCCTACTTACCAACTATTATTGGAGACAGCTTTGAGGGCCGAGGAGCTTATGTTAGAGGAGGACCGTGTAGAGGGGAAGCGACAAAAGAAGACTTGTAGTTCTAGCACCACTAGAGGACACCAGAAGATAGAGTTCAAGGCTGTCAGGAGTACCAGTGGAGGGGGTAGTCGACAAAGAGGTGCATCTGGGAGCGGAGGGAGCCATAGTTTCAGACCTCTTGCTACGAGACAGTAGAGTACAGGTGGGCGTACAGGTGGGGTGATAGTCAGGTGTTTTCCTATTAGAACAAACGTGGGTACGTGGTGAGAAACTGTTATACGAAGGCTAGAGATGAGGGTAGAGTTGTGTCAGGACTGAGTAGTGTTGTAGATAACAGATGAGCCCCTACTACCAGTATAAGCAAAGGTAGAAGGGGCAGGACTTCTAGTGCCATTGCGAGAGGCGGGGGAGCTTCTCAGACTATAGTTGCGTCTCAAGCACGTGTCTATGCCATGACACGTGATGATGTTGTAGCCAACCCAAATGTGATCACTGGTACGATTTCCATATTCACACTTGATACTTTAGCATTGATAGACCCTGGGTCGACTTGTTCATTTATCGGTGAGTCAGTTATAGAGCAGTTGGGGAGTAGATTAGAGCCTTTGGGTTACGTCATAGCTATTTCTATACCAGCTGGAGGCATTGTTATGGTTGATAGAGTGTTGAGAAACTGGAAGTTGAGGATTGGTGAGCTAACCTCTATAGCAGACCTTATTGTATTGAGGATGGCAGACTTCAGTGTTATTTTGGGCATGGACTGGTTGTCTAGAAATAAGGCTATAGTGGATTGCTACGCAAAGGAAGTAGTGGTAGAGGTAGATGGTGAGAGGAGAGTTTTGCTTGTCGGAGAGCAGAGGGTTATACCTTCCTGTTTGGTTTCTGCAGCGAGGGCTGCCAGGTTGATCAGAGACGGATGTGAGGCTTCTCTGGCCTATGTGACTGATTTGGGGCAGAACAAGCTGAGCGTTGGGGATGTGCAGATAGTGAGGGAGTATCCAGATATATTCCCAAACGAGTTGCTGGGTTTACCGCCGCAAAGAGAGGTAGACTTTGAGATTGAGACGGTGCCTAGAGCAGCACCAGTCTCGATAACTCCATATCGGATGGCAGTGGTGAAGTTGCAAGAACTCAAAGAAGCAGTTAGAGGAGCTTCTTGAGAAAGGCTTTATACGACCGAGTGTGTCACCCTGGGGCGCACCGGTGTTGTTTGTCAAAAAGATGGATGGGAGCATGCATTTGTGCATAGATTACCAGCACCTGAATAAGTTGTCTGTGAATAACTATTATCCACTGCCGAGGATAGATGACCTAATCGATCAGTTGAGCGGAGCTACAATTTTCACTAAGATTGATTTGAGATTAGGGTATTGGCAGCTGCGAGTGGAGGAGAGCTCCATTCATAAGACCACGTTTTGGACTCATTACGGCCACTTTGAGTTCACTATGATTCAGTTCGGTCTTACTAATGCACTGGCAGCCTTTATGGCTTTGATGAACAAGATCTTTCAGCCGTTTCTGGATAGCTTCATGGTGGTATTTATTGATGACATGTTGGTTTATTCCAGAGATCAGTTGGAGCACGAGGAGCATTTGAGGCAGGTTCTGGAGATACTTAGGAAGAAATAGCTATATGCCAAGTTAAAAAATGTGAGTTCTGGATGCAAGAGGTGGTCTTCCTAAGACACGTTGTATTGGCAGCGGGTGTTATGCCAGATCCCAGTAAGATAAAGGCAGTTCAGGAGTGGGAGGCTCCTAGAAATATGACAGAGTTACGCAGTTTCTTGGGATTGCCAGGTTATTACAGGAGGTTTATAGCTAATTTCTCGAAGATAGCGAGGCCGATGTTAGCGAACATTCAGGTTCAACCCCAGATACGAGACTTGATAGTAGAGAGGTAGAAGGAAGATGAGCACCTAATGTAGATTAAGAGAAAGGTTGAGAAAGGGAAATCAACTACCCCGCACAGGTTAGATGAGGACAGTATCCTTTATTACGTAGAGCCATTGTGTGTTCCTGACCTAGCAGAGGTCAATGAGGTTCTGATGATAAAGGCACACTCTTCACCACTTTCAGTACATCCAGGTAGCACTAAAATGTACCGAGACATGCAAGAGATGTATTGGTGGGTGAATATGAAGAGGGATATTGTCGACTTTGTAGTTCGATCTCTGTCTTGCCAGCAAATCAAGGTAGAACATCAAGCTCCAGCAGGAAAATTGAGGTCGTTAAAGATTCCCGAGTGGAAATGGGAAAAGGTGACAATAGACTTCATTATGGGGTTACCGAGGACGTTCCGGAGGCATGATGCCGTGTGAGTTATAGTCGACCGATTGACGAAATCTGCGCACTTCTTGGCGATTCGATAGGATGACACACTGGACAAGCTGGCAAACTTGTATGTTTCAGAGATAGTGAGATTGCTTGGAGTGCCTATGTCTATTGTTTCGGATATACATCCGCGGTTCACTTCTTGGTTTTGGAGGAGTTTACAGGTTGCCATGGGCACCAAACTGAGGTTCAGCACCGCGTTCAACCCTCATAGTGAAGGTGAGTATAAGCAGACTATTCAGACAATGGAGGATATGTTGAGAGCGTGTGTGTTGGAGTTCGGGAGTAACTGGAATGACCACTTGCCGTTAATTGAGTTTGCCTACAATAACAGCTAACAGCTACCACTCGAGTATTGGTATGGTGCCTTACGAAGCATTATATGGTCAGAGATGTCAGAGTCCAGCTTATTGGGACGTTGAGGGCTCACGACAGATTGAGGGACCGGAGTTGGTGCAGCAAATGTTGGACAAGGTGAATGTGGTAAAGAGGTGTTTCCAGGCAGCCCAGGATTCGCCAGAAGAGTTACTTTGATCGGCAACACAGAGAGGTTTCCTACGACGTTGGAGATCAAGTATTCTTGAGAGTGTCGCCTTGGAGAGGCGTAATCTGATTCGAAAAGAAGGGGAAGTTGAGTCTGAGATATGTGGGGCCATACGAGATCATTGAGAAGGTTAGACCACTTGTCTATCGACTACAGTTACCAGAGGAGTTGTCCAAACTACACAATGTTTTGGTCGTATCGATGTTGAGGAGGTACCGTTCTGACCCATGCCACGTGCTCAACCCTCGAGAGTTAGAGATTTCAGATGACCTTACCTACTAGGAGGAGCCCGTAGAGATATTGGATCGACAGATCTGACAGTTTAGAAATCGAGAGATCCTGATGGTGAAGGTGAAGTGGAGCTTCCATTCACCTAAAGAGGCGACTTGGGAGGTGGAGAGCGATATGCAAGAGCGGTAGCCACACTTGTTTCTTGAGATTTGATATGTTTGAAGTACGTTTCTTTAGACTTGTTGATGTTCTAAGTTAGTGTTAAGATGGTATGTTTGGGAGTTAAGTTAGAAATTGAGTTATGATTTAGTTTAAGTGTGGAATCCTTAAAACCTAACTTGTTTAATTTCGGGGATGAAATTTTCTAAGGGGGGAGAGTTACAATGCCCCAAAAAATGTTAATTCCCTATTCTATTATGTTGGGATAAGTTAGAAGTGTGTTGGTGTAGAGTTATGCATGTTTCGAATCCAAAGAAGTCGAAAAATGCAAAGTTTAGTAGTCTGCAGCAAAATAACGTATGCCATGTTTCAGAATTAACCTATGTTAATGGAATTAACAAATGCTAAGCCAGTGAATAACATACGCTATTCATTCTGCATAGGGAAATTTATGGGCTTCATTAACGAATGCCAACATTGGAAAATAAACATACGTTAACGGGCCTCTACACATGTCATTAAAAGGCCGAGACACATTTAAATTGTCCTGTAACTCATTTCCACCTACCAAAACACTCCAAACATCCTCTCAATTATTTCTTTCCTTTCTAAACACAAAACCTACCCTAGAACAACACATGTCCACAAGATTAAACACATTTCCAACCTTGAATCAAACCTTCCTCTCTATAGGTTTCAAAGAAATAGGAATCAAGGTAAAATGCTAATCCCGAGCTGCAGTGTGTTATAAATTAGGTACATTGTGTAGGGTTTTATTACGTTTTGAATATAGAACATGATTCTATAAGCCATTGACCCTAAAACATCCGTTTTTGTGAGATTTAAGAGATTAGGATTTTTGCCAGTTTTGGGGATGTTGGATAGAAATAAGAATATGGGGTTAAAACAACCTACATTGTGCGCTAAATGATTGAAAATGTGATTGCATTTGTGTAAGCAACGATATTCGGGAGACGGATCGAACCTCAGAGCCCAAGGTATGATGATTTTTGGTGCAAAATGATAATGAATTGAGGTTTGAAAACTATATAATTGTGTGTTATGTGATTAAGAGGCTAACTAACGAATGTGGTCTCGCTTGTATGGTTGCTCAATGATGATTGCAAATTGTTGTACAGATATGTTGTTATTAAATGGTTCTTAAGAACCAAGTATGTGGACAATTATGGTTGGTTTGGAAAATTCTATATAGAAACATATTAACATGCTTGCATGAGGCATATGTATGAGGTCGTAATGAAAAAATGTGAAAATGATAAGAAGGCGTAAAGGTCGTATCGATGCTTATATGTGGGCGTAATGGCCGATTTGATATATGTGGGTGTAATGGCCGAAATGAATTATTTAAGGGCGTAATGGCCAAATGTGCAATGGGATCGAGTGAAGTCTCTCCCTTGCAAAGTTAAGGCTTCGGAGCAATGCATTGTCTGAATTGCATTAGCATTTGCATAGTGCATCCATTCATTTCTAGTGGTTGATGTTGTTTGAGATTCTAGAATGCTAATGGCATGTTGATTTTACATGAATATGTGTTATGGAAATTAAATGATGTGAATCGCAAGTATGAAATGGAATGGTTTAGATGTGATAAAAATGATATGATATGTGAAACGTTGAGCATGTGAAAGAATGAGAAATTGGTAATGTGTTATGCCTAACAATGTATTGTGAATGATGTTGGTACATGGTATGAATGTGGATGATTGTGAGTGATTCATGATGTACTATGTTAAGTATAGATTTAAATGATTAAACAAGATGATTTGGATGTATATTGAACTTATATGGATGCCTTATGAGTTGATTGAGTTGCTTAAGGTGAATGGTTGAATGTATGGATGCAAATACTTAGGCAGAATTCCTACAGAATGCCCTGAGTTAATTAACGTATGCCAACATTGAGAATAAACAGAGTTTAACCTAGTTTGGCATACGTTAATTTGAACCTTGGCATACGTTATTTATCCTGGTCACAACCCAGAATAACGTCTGTTAAAGGGCCAAAGTTGACATACGTTAAATTGGTTCTGTAACCTTAAATTTGACCGAATAACATCCAAATGAATATCTAAAGTACCCTACTGATCTAGGATGGTTTCCTTGTTGAATTAAACACTTAAAGTGAATCAATAAACATCTGAATGATTGTTTTGAAATGGTGTTAGGATGCCATAGGGAGGATAAGCCGGAATGGCGTAAGACTCCCCTACGCCCCAGCATGTAGCAACACTGAGGGACAGCCTTACTGAGTATCTAAAAATACTCACCTGTGTTTTGCTGGATTTTGTACAGATCGATAGTAGCGGAGCTAGGACTTGCTTTTGGAGCAGAGCACGAGCGTGTAATACTTGGAGGATAGGTCGGCTCCTAGTAGATTTTGGACATTACAAACTTTTGTATTTTGTACAGCCATACACATATCAGTATAGGCTTTTACTGACATTTGCATTGTTTTAAACCGCAAACCATAACTTCTGCATTTGTCTGTATCAATACTGACTCCCATTTGTCTCCCTGTCTCCCTCATCACTCGTTGCATCATTTCGTGGAAATGAGCATAGGTTGGGTTAAAAGGTGCATTAGAAGCGTATGTCGGCTACTCGACGTGCTCAGGGGCGAATCTCTGCCCCCTGCATAAACACTTAGGACTCGGCAGCCTCGTGCAATACAAAGTCGACTGGCTCCATCCTATGAAAGTAACCATTTTCAAAATCTTAGTTTCACACGCAAGAATGCAATGAAAACATTATTCTGGCACAGTCTGTAGGGAATCTAATCCCTACTTTGATACCACTAAATGTGAACCCCAAATTTAGAAACTTCATTTTCGAATAAATGTCGATTTTGACAACCATTTTTTTTTCTTTTAAAAAAAATACTGAGGGAGAAAATCGTCGAAGTAAAGTTTATAAATCATTTAATAAGGACTGATGTTAGATTTACATAAAACAATAATTCGAAATGTGGAAGGTGTGGAAAATATAATACATGAAATGTTTGCAAGTCCCTCCTATACTAAAACATGTATAGGCATACAACACAAACATAAGTCAAAACATAAGAGCTCGACCTTCTTCAATATCACAACGCTTAGCCTCGCCGATTTCATAGTCCTGTCACTAATACCTTCCACTCTGCACAACATTCAACATATACAAAGCTGAGCATATAAAATACTCAGTAAGTATAGCCCTAGTATTGTTAAGATGAGGTGCAGGGGACCCTTCGGCCAACATGGGTGTGTGCATGGAACACAATGTTGTATTTGCACCTAAATTCCTTAAAGGATCGTCGTTGCCATGCCACAAACAATCATTTTATGCGTTTTATGTACTAGGGAATCATCCTAGACCACTATCTCACTTCAGATATTCATTTGTAAGTTATTCGGGCTAAAACTAGATTTCTGGACAACATTAACGTATGTTTATCAAGCCATTAATGTACGTTATTCATCAGCTCATCCCTACATTTCCAGCACAAGAATAACGTAGGTTACACCATGTGTTACGTACGTTATTTGACATTAGCGTACGTTATTTGACATTAACGTACGTTATTCACCAAAATAATGTACATTAATGAAATACATAAGCATTCTGTCAACATTTGTTTCAATTCTGAGACTTAGGCATTTCATACAACCTCAAAGAATATCAACCCTTTTAGCCTCTAACTAAGCGTTTTATGCTTCTTATAACCACACACAACATTCTTGAATCAACAACTCAAATACAAGACACATCCATCCTACATTCCTTTCATTTTTATATTACTTACAATCCAATTTCACTACCATACATATCATACCATTAGTCTTTAGTTCTCAATAAACCATTTCATTTTTTCCATAACACAACTTACCACAACATAACACACGTTTTTCCAACGATTTAATCACACCACCGTTAGGGCATATACATCAAACCAGTCAATTCACTATCATACTCGCATTGCAATTACACATTCAACCACAATAACACATACACATTGTCTTTCAAGAACATAAAAAGCATTATACCATCAATCCCAACAAATCAACACACACATATACAACCTTTACTCCATTCATAGACACATGTCATAATCCTTATTGTCAACAACAAATCTCCAACATCAGATAACTTTATAAATCATACAATCTTATACTTTGTTTCATTCTAACAACATAAACATACATTATCGTCATTCCAAAACCAATTAACTTCAAATCTTCATATGTATTACAGTTCCACATAAAATTATAGAACAACTGCTCATTTAAAAGCACACATCATCGAATCATAAGTCATGTTCATATCATACCCATAATCAACACAAATTCATTTTCCATACAACCAATACATGTATGCATAATGAATGCAAATATAATGCTAATTCATTTCCACACACACATGTTGTGCTTCGGAGCCTTAAACTTTGTAATAGAGAGACTCCACTTGATCTCTACGACTATGGGCAAAAACCCTTTTTCACAATCTAAAAAGAGACTCCACTCTCTTCTCAACACAATTGGGCTAATCCCTCATTTTCTTCCTTTCTTCGGGCCTTTCCTGGCAATGAGCTCTCGCTCGGCAAAAACATAACATCAAGAGGCAAGCTCTTGTGTTCTCAAATCTTGGGCTAATCCCCTTTTTTCACATAGAAGAACAACACGCCTTCCCTTTTCACATGTGAGCCATAAGCTCCTTTTCATCTGAATGCATGAACATACAACGTGCTCATGCCAATACAACAATGATATGTGTGAATGCATTCATTTCCAAATCTCATCTCAAACTTTCACAATAACACATGCACATGAATGTTCCACAAATCATCCATATCACAACATAAGCCAAACATGCTCATAATGAACAACTTATGACATAACTGGCATAGACATTTATAACTCCAAA
The DNA here is from genome assembly GCA_948193385.1 of Breynia disticha f. nivosa. Lineage (NCBI taxonomy): Eukaryota > Viridiplantae > Streptophyta > Magnoliopsida > Malpighiales > Phyllanthaceae > Breynia > Breynia disticha. Next base: position 9,160 of record CANYCX010318497.1, read on the forward strand.
AGTTCCTCATCATAATAATAACAGAACATTCACAACATGCACATGACAAAGCAACATAATTCAACACATCATTCATTAAATGCCAACATATGGAAAGAACAACCACAACATATCATACCATAACCCAAACATTAGTCGCTCATCTCAAAAAATTATTCTCAAGTATATAATCACAAATACCATACACGGCCAAACTCGTGGCCCAAATCGTCACCATAAACCTGAGGAACACTTATAGCACACCCTTAGAGATTCAAACATTCTCATTATAAGCTTCATGCTTTTAATCATACAACATATATCACAAAGGCATCACATAAGTTATAAGCCACTTACTTATGAACATTCAACACTTAACACATCCCATACTTACTTACATTTAAGCAAGTCTCACAACATTGATAATACCATCAAATTAGCATTCTCTTCACTCTTTACTATCATCTTTTAACATTCACAACAAACCAATCACAATCCACATAATTCATACCAATTTTCCAAGAAACCACATAAGGGCATAAACAATTCAAATCTTTCATTTAGATTATTTTTGCTACCATTTCGACAAATGAAACATTATTTACATGAACTTAACCATACAAAGGAAAACATTCAGTAGTAAGCATCAAAGAAGACTTACCTCGACTTCCCGCGGACTTGATTCAGAACTAATCTCCGATTTAGGTTCTGTTTGTCACCTCTTACACACATTGTAACACATTTCACATCATAATCATCATTCTATACTCAATTTTTCTGTTACTTCTCAATTTACACAAAATCCCTAAAATTAGCCACAAACCCTAATCCTTAAATCTCCCAAAATCTACTGTCTTTCCATTAAATATTTATGGATTCATAAACTACTATGGAAACCCAACAAAACCTACCAAATGTACTATATTTCACATAGATTTCATCCTAGAATAAGGGACTTACCTTTTCCTCTTTGCTCCCTAAAAACCCTAATCTAGAGAGAATCGGTTGGAGGGATTGATTCGTTGTTTTGTTCTTGAAATCCACAATTTTTAGGATGTGTTGGTGTTTATGAGACCTTGGATTAGTGTTTTAGGGTTGAGGTGATGTTGGGGGGAGTTTGGGAGTGCTTTCTCCTAAAATGAAGTGTGTTCTGCCCTTTTAATGGCATGTTCAAACCCCCGATAACATATGTGTATTTTAAAATTAACGTACGTTACAAGATATGAAATTATGGGAAAATAGCCAAGAATAACAAATGTTATTCTTGGCATTAACATAGGTTAATCAACCATTTCCAGATTAACGTATATTAATCTTTACCATTTAAATACGTTAATGATACCCAGGCTGCACATTTCCCATTTCTCAGCTCTCTTTGGATCCCCGACATATATATCCTTATGCATACATACTTATAACTTATATAAACATTATTCCAACTTAGATAGACATTTTCCCAACAATCATATGGTCATTTTATCGGGGCGTTACAACATACATACATCCCCAATTTCACTAGCTCTAGCATTTTTTAGGTTAGATTTAATGGTTTTAGGCCTTGGGATGAAGGATTTTTCGGTTAGAGAGAAGATGGGAGTCGGGTGGCACTTTAGGGTTATGTTTTTTCTCTCTATTCACTTATAATACGCGTCTATTTTTAAAGCCCTACCAGGTCAAACAGTTTGGAAAATAGTTTGCCCAAAACTGTTTGCTAAGTCGTTTAATTGTCTAGATGCACAAAATGACTCTTTTTATATGCATTCCAAACGGTTTATAGAATGGTTTTGCTAGGCCATTCCCTAGGTTATTTGACACTAATGTTTTCATATTTTTTTGAATACATTAGTTAAATTTTTGAGGCATTACATAACCTCTAATACCAAGCTCTTGGGGCTTTTTTCAAGCCATAGAGTGCTTTGTTGAGCTTGTAGTCATAAGTCAGATTTTCATGGTCTTTGAATCTAATATGTTGCTTCACATATATCTCTTTTTGGATGTATCCATTTAAGAAAGCACTCTTCACATCTGTTTGATGAATCTTTATCTTTTTCTGAATGGCATAAGCACATAAGAGTCTAATGGTTTTTAGTCTAACAACCAGATCAAATGTCTCCTCATAATCATGTCCTTATTGGTAGAAACCTTTGAGATACCAATCTAAACTTTATTTCAATACTTCTCCATGTTCATCCAACTTGATTTTGTTCACCAACTTGACTCCAAAAATGGTCTTATCTTTTATTAGAGGTACTAATTCCCATACTTAATTTCTTTTGAATGATTGAGCTATTCTAGAATTATAATCACCCAATGCTCATCTTTAAGTGCTTCTTTAATGTTTTTTAGGCTCAATGAGGGAGATAAATGTTGAGTTATTTATAAAATCATTTAGTTCCCTCATTGTCATTACCGTGTCTTTCACACCTCCAATCACTTGATCCATTAGATGATCTTTTACATTAACCCAACTCTTTGTGGTTCTGGGATTTCCAATATCTTCATTCCTAATTTCTACTTTATTGAGTTTTTCTTGAATGACTTGGACTTCATCTTCATTTTCTTTGGTGTTTACATCATCAAAACCAACTACCTTTATCAGAGGTGAAATTGTATCATCAAATTTTGTATGAAATCTTTCTTTTACAACCTTTGTCTTATTATTGTAAACTCTATATACTTTTCTTGCAGATGAATTTGCTAGAAATATTTCAGCATTTAACTTAGCTTAAAAATTTCCTAAATTGTCTTTACCATTATTGTGAATGTAAAGCTTACAACCAAATAGATGAAAATCAGATATGCTGATGTTCTTAACTTTCCAAAGTTCATAAGGTGTTTTCATTTTTTCATTCTTAGATACACTCTGTTGATCACATAGCAAGCGGCATTTATTATTTCTACCAAAAATGACTTAATTGATCATGCTTATTCATCATTGTGCTTGTCATCTCCTCAATATTTCTATTTGTTCTTTCTACCACTCCATTTTTGTTGTGGAGTTCTTGATAATGAGAAGTTGTGCTCCACTCCATACTTATCACACAATTTCTCAAACTTTTCACAATCGAATTCACCACCATGATCGATTCTAATGGCTATAATTTCAAAATTTTTCTCATTTTGAATCAACCTACACCACTTAGCAAACTTTTCAAATGCATCACTTTCATGAACAAGAAATGAACCCAAATGAACCTTTAAAAGTCATTAATAATTATAAGTGTATATAATTTACCACTCAAGCTAGCATGCCTACAAGGTCCAACTAAATCCATATGAATCAATATAAGTACTATACTTGTACATATTTCCTTTTTAGTTCTAAATGAAATTCTAAAATGTTTATCTTTCATGCAAGGTTCACATACATGTTCATTAGTAAATTTATTCTTAGGTAAACCTGTAACATCCTGGATTTTATATTATGGAAATATCGAATGGAAATAAGATATTTCGTATCGAAATGATGTGAAATAAATGAGTAAACTGAGGTAAATAAAGGTTGATCAAAGGTTGATAGAAGGTTGATGTGAAACCATGATGAAAAATATTGAAAAATGCTGCCATAATGCATTTTGAGCTGAAATTAAAGGGGGAACCACTTATAGAACGGCCAGGAAACCGTTTCCACAAATTGTTTCCATTGTAATTGAACCAGAAGGAACAAACAGCCACCAGAACACCTATAGGCCATTTCCAGAGGTCGTTTTGGGTGGCCAGGCTTCGAATTTAACCGACTTAACACACTTAAAATGAGAGGAAACTCATTGTTTACAAACAAAATGTTTTAGAGATGAAAACCCTCGACCTAAAACCTTCCCAAATCATTTCCAAACCTTTCTAACACTAAAACCTTGAATTTTATACCTAGAAACTCGTAGATTACACAAGGGAACGTAACCTAGACAAATTCTAGAGTTTCTATTCGGATTTCAGCAAGGTAAACTCATTTTCATCTGATCTTTCTCTGTAAATTGAGGGTTTTACTTAAGTTTTGATGATTATATATTGAGAATTGATGTGATTAAGGTTAGATAACCTTGTTCAAGCAAATGATTTCGTACAAGAGGATCTATGCGACAGTTGAGTGGAGTTTGAGTCAAGGTTAGATTTCTTTTTTGCTTATTTTTTAGGTAAGTGTTCTTACGTTTACCAAATTGATTCGTAAACCCTGTCAATTAGCCTTCTTTATAAGTAATGATAGTTGGCCTATAATGATTTGTTGAGACTGCTAGGGTTAGACGAATCAGATTGAAAATGAGCAGAATGGATTGATTATATGTTGATTTGGTTAATGATATGTTATGATTCAATGTTGGCATAGGTTTGATATTGATATGACTAAGTGAACCTATGATTGTTAAATGGATATCTTGGTGGATATATGGTTGATTTGATTTGTTATGGTTATGCTAGACCGGTGTGGTATCTTATTAGAGATTAATGTTGATATGATATTATACCTATGCAGTATTGTTATATACTCTATGTGAGCTGTAGACATGCTTTCTTATTGCTGTGTGCTGAGTTATGGAAAACATGATATAATGGAACCTGTGTGGTATTCTTGTGCTTTGTGTGAGCTGTGCCTATTTGGATATGATTTGCTCTGTGTGAGCTATGTTGTGTGTGAATTTGAATGACATTCATATTGATTTCATTCATACATATTGCATAAGTCTGTGTGACATGAGCCTGTGTGGAAAGCCTGTGTGGGACCCATAATGATTATTCTAGTGAGGACTTACCTATGTGGATTAAAAGACTGAGCTATGTGCACTATGAAACCTCTCCTATGTGGTACAGAGGTATTCTTTGTGGACTGACCTGTGTGCGGTCTGGAAACCCAGGTCATCTTGTGTGGATTTGCATTAGCATTGACATTTCATTGCATAGAATTGCATCTATGTCATACTTTGAGATCTGTGTGAGGTAAAATCTATATAATGTTGTATGCTATCTGATTACGGTTCTATTTTTACCTCTTCTTATCACTACCTGTGTGGTTTGATATTATGTAATATTGATCTGTATGATCTTAATGTTGTTGCGTTCTATATTGGGATCTTTATGATTTAGATGACTTAGCTAATGTTGTGTGCTAACTTAATGTATAAACCTGTGTGGTTGATATGTTATGCGTTGTTCCTATCTGTATGGTTTGTTTGACTGGCATACAGAGATGTCATAGGGAGAAAATAGTTAAGCACGCCTTCGTGCTTATTTGTATTTTTTCCCCTGCACATCATTTACTTTATATAAAGCTAAGAATGCTTACTGAGTATATTTTATACTCATCCCCGTTTATTGTTTAAATGATTGTGTAGGTTTAATAGGATTGCTGCGAGGAGGATTCGAGCACGTATTTTAACAAACTTGGACTATTTGTAAATAAGATTCAAAAGTGAATTTGTTTGAGTGTATTTCAGCTACATTTATCATAAAAGTTGATAAACTTTTTTTTATATCGATGTTTGTGTTGAAAATGTTTGGAAATATTGGATAAATGGTTTATAGTTTGGGATTTCAAAATAATAGGAATTTTTATTTTTGAGTCTTAGAACGCCAGTTTTAGATAATTTAGATAATATTGTTAAAGGCATATGTCCTAACATCCTATGCCATAAAAATGCATTGTCATCTAAGATTATCAAACATTTTTCATTAAAATAGGTGTCATCATTCAAATTCACAATACAGGTATTACCATGTCTTAGAGTATAAAAGAAACTTTATCATTCTTATTTACAAAGAAATGTGTAGACTCAAACTTCACATCAAAATCCATATTAAATAATTGAGACACACTAAGCAAGCTATGTTTCAACCCATCAACCAAAACCACATTATCAATGGTTGGAAAAGGTTCCTTACACCAATACCAATTATTTTACCTTTGTTGTTGTTATCTCGAAAGGTGACAAAACCTTGATCTTTTGTCTTTATTTCTAAATAAGCTCTTGTCTCAACTTATGTGTCTTAAGAAACCACTATCAAAATTCTATGAGCTAGGTGGGACTCTGTTTTTTATCTACCTACAAAATGAAAAACATTTTATTTCATACGTACCCTATGAACTTTTGGTCCTTTTAGGTTAGCACAAAATACCATGTTTGGAGTTTATGTCACCTTTTACAATCCAAAATTTCTTAATCTTAACGCTTCTTCCCAAACTAGTACACTTGGATGCAACATGTCTGATTTTCAAGCATTTAATGTAAGAAGGGAAGTTATGTTTAAGAGGGTTGGTTTCAGTTTCCTTTGTAAATTTTATGATCAATGATGACTCTATTTTTTAAGGATCACAACCTAATCTATTTTTAAATACTGAGTACCTTTGAAGTGATAACAATTCTTCAACTTTCTCCTTACCACTTGTGAATTTGCTAATAACGTAAGAAAATTCATTTCTAAGCCTCTCAATTTCGTTAGCCAGATCACATTGCTTACTTACGCATTCATCATGCAAATGTGACATTTCAATTTCATTCTCTCTAAATTCAATTATCTCAACATTTTTGAAAAACATGCTCATATCATTTATTTTCTCAACTTAACAAGAATTCTCATTAACAAATTTTTGTTGAATAGTTTTAGCTTTTTGTTCATATATATAACCTTTCTGAAGTCATATTTGTAACATTCTGGAAAAAATTTTCATATTAAAATAAAGTAAATTAAATGTGAAAAATATTAGTATATAAATGTATACGAAAGGTTCATCGAAGGTTGACGCGAAACGATCGACGAAAATCGGAAAATTTGGAGTTAGAAAAGAATATGGACTGGAGAGAAAAGTACGCGGGTTCGTTCCCACTCCGCGTACTTATTCCCCACTCCGCGTTCTTACCTGTTTTCTGGAAAAAAAATATGTTACGAAATATCGGGACAATTCTAAACCTCTTCACTTACCAAATATTTTAACAGAGTTAAAGAACCTCAAATATAACTGGGAGAAAAGGGGTTTTGACAGGGGAAGTAATTTTTACTAGATTTCTTTTCCTATCTTTCATTCTAAGCTAAGGTAATATGATAGAAGGTTTATTATTGGTTGATTTTAAGTTGATGGATGGATTTTGTTGAATTCTCTGATTGTTCTTTCATAGTTTTTAGACTAGAAATGATGTTAATTATGCAGAGAAAACTTGAATTTGATGGCTAGTTTATGTTAGGATGATTTGGGTAAGAGAAGTTGATTGAAAGAATGGAAATCTTGAGGGTTTAAGAAAGGTTTACAAATGGTTGATGGTTAATTGAAATTCTTGTTAAATTCCTATGTATGGAATGAAAATGTTGTTGGAATTGATGTAGATAAATGTAAGGAGTTGAATTAATCATTATGAATGATTTATAGATGGAAATTGAGGAAGGATGGATTTAAAAAGAAATTGTTGGAAATCTTAACATATGGTTGACTTATAGTTTCCAAATAAGTTTTGAAGATTCTAAAGTTAGAATCAATACTTGAATTGGTTAGTAATACCATAATTGT
>CANYCX010318585.1:0-13708 GCA_948193385.1 Breynia disticha f. nivosa
AGCAAATCTCCTCAGGAAATCATCCCAAGTAAGCACTGGAGGATCTCTCTAACTATCTGGAATTGACTCCCACCAATTCCAGGCTGCTTTCTCGAGAAGAGAAGTAGTATATCTCAACTTCTGTTCTGGCGTACATCTCATACGCGTCAGAATCCTCTCCGTATGCCTGAGCCAATCATCAGCCTCAGCTGGATCAGTAGTTCCCTCAAATGTTTTTGTTCCCTGCTTTCTAACCTCTGCAAAGTTTTTTATCGATATTAAGGTTTTTCTGACTCCCTGAACCTCTACCCTGATCCCGCATCATCTTCTGCATCATCTCCCAGAACGGATCATACGCAAGATCGTACGAAGGTATAGGCATCGTAGGCTGTGCAGGCTACTCTGGAGGTACTAGGATAGATCTCTGTCCTTCTACTGACTCTCTGGACTCTACAGTGTGATCATGAGATACGTCGTCTATCGGCTCCATCTGTTATCAAAATCAAGTTCAAAATCATTTCAGATTTTCAAATCACAAATCATGAAAATCTTTGGTACAGTCTGCAGAGAATTTAATCCCTGCTCTGATACCACTAAATGTGGAACTCATTTTTATAAATCAATTTCCCTGATAAACCATATAATTTATAAAAATGATATAAAATCAAGTCTAAAAACAGAGGAGAGAGAAAATAAAAGATATATACACGCTGTATTAATCAAAACACCGACCCAAATCTGTTATATTTTAAAAACAAAACACGAGCAGAAGCAAATAAGTTTGAAAACATTCAAACTGAAAATCTGCGTGTATATACAAATGTACAAAATGTACAAATCCAAAATAATAAAAATGACAACTGGAGCTCGACCTCTGACGTAAGAAATGGAATGTACCGATCAACTCTGTGGTCCAATGATATACAGCTACCTACGATCTGCACAATCATTTCAAACAACAACGGGGTGAGTATAAACAATACTCAGTAAGTACTTTTAGCTTTAACATAAATGATGTGCAGGGGAAAGTATATAATAGCACGAGGACGTGCGTATTTATCTTATCCCTCAGCATCCTCGAATGCCAGACAAAACAATATCACACAGATCTTAAATTCAGCACACAGCTATCAATTATAATCTAGCACACAACAATTACGATCACACAAATCAATCATACGAATATCGAACCATACAGGTAATGATAAGAAGAGACTCACACAGAGTAATAATCAGAAAGCACACAACATTCCATCTTCTCTATCTCACACAGAGATCAATATATTTCATTCAATATTGCACACAACAGAATACGAACCACACAAGTTCAACAATAGCAATCTCAATCATACATATATGAATATAATGTATGAAGTGCAATGAAATGCAATGAAATGCAATGTCACACAGAATGACCAATAACCCGGGTATTATCCACTATCCCACACAGTAGTGGAATTTTTCCTCTATCGCACACAACAGAGGTAAGGCATATAGCCTGAGCACACAGCTCAGAACAAAACTCATAAATACGGACTATCGCACACAACAGTCCAGGAAAACACACAGTAATCCTTTTATCTTTTTGCCACGCAGGCTCGTGTCATACAGATATGTAAATGTATGAATGTAATCAATATGAATATCATTCGTAATCGCACACAGCATTGAATGGCATTTACTCCGCACACAGCTCAGCAAATAACACAGCACACAGCAAAGCACACAGCCAAAACATTTATCTCAGCTCACACAGAGCAAATCAGACAATACCACGTAGGTAAAACAAAGATAACATATCAAACTTGATCAAAACATACCACACAGGTATAATCATCTATCAATCGAAACATATCGATACAAACATAAACCAACATCTCTGGTTCACTATAAGTCGTCTAGCAAATCAACATTTCATTATAGGCACCTATCTTTACTTTGCTGAATCAACGTAATTCTGAATAAATTACGATCCAATTTAGTAAGCATAAGAACACTTACCTCGAAAATAAGCAAAATAATAATCAACACTGGCTCAACAGCCTCCCAGTCGTCGTACAAATCCTCCTGTACGAAATCAATCATATATAATGCATTACTAACCAATTCAAATATTGATTCCAACTTTAGAATCATTAAAACATCTCATTTTCAACCTTAAGTTAACTAGATGTCAACTTTTCCAATAATTCCTCTTTATGATCCATCTTTCTCAATTTTATCTCCAAATCATTTTGACAACTTTCTACCCTTATTTATATCCATTTCCAGCAACATTTCTATTCAATACTTTGGCATTTAACACAATTTCAGTTCAATGTAAACCAATTTTCAACTTAACATAAACCTTTGGTTTATGCGCTCCTTCCATCAATTTCCACACATAATTTACCCTAACACTTTCCTCACATTTAAACCATCATTCTCAGCATTAATTAGCAATAATTCCAGCAAAGAACTCAATCTAAACCAACCATATATCCAGAAAAAATCAATCCATCAACTTAATATCAACCAACTATCAACCATCTTACCTTATGGATTTCTTGCAAGAAATCACTCCTTTCCTTCAAAACTCACTTCCTTGGATGATTTTCCCAAACTCTGATGGTTCTTTGAAGCTAAGCTCTGTAGGTTTTAGTTTAGAAATGAAAAAGTGAGCTTTGTCGGTCAATCGATTAATAACTTCATTATTTTTTCCAGAATTCCGAACACTACGAGAGGTGGGAAGAAACTACACGGGTTGGTCACGACCACACGTACTTCCTTAATTCTAAATTTTTTGATTTTCGTCGATCGTTTCACGTCAACCTTCGATCAACCTTTCGTATATCTTTATACATTAACATTTAAACACATATTTATCGTCATTTTACGACGAAAAATATCCATAATGTTACAGCCTCCTACAGCTACTAATGGGGTGTGTTACATCGGTGACTATGAGAATTTTATGGAATGGGGAAGTTTCATTGGACTTCAAGCAGACCAGGGGTCTTAGGCAAGGCAATTCGTTTTCTCTGTATCTCTTTGCTCTTTATATGGAACGTCTTGCATTTTGTATTAAGGAAGAAGTTTCATATAAAAGATGGAAGACTATCTTAATTACTAAATTTGGGCCCCATATATCCCATCTTTTCTTTGCGAATGACCTTATCCTCTTTGGGGAGAGTTCTACTAGTCAAATGAATATAATGCAGGAGTGTCTTCAAAAATTATGTCTCATGTCAGGAGCCAAAGTAAGTGTTTAGAAGACTAAACTATTTTGTCAAAGAAAACTCCATCTTTTTTGGGTCAACAAATTGTCTCCATAAGCAGATTTGAGAGGGTGCCTAGCCTTGGTAAATACCTTGGCATCAAACTTTTCAATGGTAAGATGTGTAAGGCTAATTTTGCATTTCTATTAAATCGAGCGTGACAAAAACTTAATGGCTGAAAAATTAAAGCTCTAAGTCTCGCAGGACAGCTGACCCTTATCCAATCCACTTTATCAACAGTTTTAAATTATGTTATTCAAACCGCCCAAATTCCATAAGTAATTTGCAATGAACTTGATAGCATTACAAGACAATTTTTGTAGGGAGGTTCAGGGGATAGTAAAAAAATTCATTTAGTCAATTGGGATTCGATGTGTGAATAGAAAGAGGTCAATGACTTGGGATTAAAACCCTCCTCGGTGACCAATCAAACATTTCTCATAAAGCTTTGTTGGAGACTATTAAATGATTCGTCTACCTTATGAAGTCATGTCCTATGGAGTAAATTTTTTAAAGGGGTACCATTGAACTTCGAGCGGTCATGCAAAATAAGACACTCTTTAATTTGGCAAAGCTTATTGGTTGTATCACCCTTGATCTGACGATCTGTCTTGTGGCCTATTAGAAATGGAAAGTCAATTAAGTTTTGGAGTGATTCCTGGATTGATGATACAGGTCCCCTCATTAACCATATAAGCCAGCCATCTCCATTTATCAACTTATGGAGCACTATTATAGAGGTTTACCAGTATGGACTTGACCACGCCATTCAGTATCTCCCACCTGATGTGATCCACTGCATGCAAAGTTTTAGGGCCCTAATCCCAAAGGCTCTAAATGATGTCCAAATTTGGAAACACTCTACCATAGGTACTTTCTCCATTTAATATGCTACTAATTATTTGATGAATAGAGGTTCGGGTGATGAAGACGCATCTCATGATAAATGGTCTGTCATTTGGAAAGTGAAAGGGTCCTAACCTAGTTCACTCATTTCTCTGGCTGGCCTAGAAAGGAAGACTTTTAACTAACTCTCAAAGACATAGAAGACAACTAGCTCCATCCCCCTCATGCTCGATCTGCAATGGTCAATAAGAAATAGTCCTTTATACGATCTGAGATTTCTCTAAAGCTCGACAAGTCTGGTTTCCATTATCCCTTCAAAGATTATAGGTACCTTCTTCTCCCTAGACTTATGAGCTTGGTTGGATTCCAATTTACAATTGCTTAGCTTGAATGTTACGGGTTTGAAATGGCCTCTGTTGTTTAGAATCATTTTGTGCCAACTGTGGAAAGCTAGAAACGAATTCATCTTTAAAAGTAAAGATGTGCTTGTAGGAATTAAATGCAAATTAAATGCAAGGCTGTAACTCTTAGCCATAGTTATAACACGGTAATCACCTCTTTTGGTAAGTTGAAACTACCATTTAGTGCAAATAATAGAGATGATTCATATTAGGTTAAACCAACGAAAGGGTGGGTTAAACTAAACATAGATGCAGACATAAATGTGTTCGAACAATGTTGTACGGCTGAGGGATTGAATAGGGACTCTTGTGGTTCATCAAGAGGTTGTTTCCAAATGGGATTAGGATGGTGTTCCCCCTCTTTGTTGAATTATAGGGCTTACTATATGGAATTAAATATGTTGTATCAAAAGGTTACAAAAATCTAATTGTGGAATCAGACTCAAAGCTGGCCATCGAGATCATCACAAGTAAGAGAGCTTGGAAGGGAAGAAATATGGCCCGTATTTGGGAAATACAACAATTACTACATCTGCATCCAGAATTTTGATGTAACCACGCCTTTCAGGAGGCCAACTCGACAGCTCACTAGCTAGCTCGTACTAAATTGGATCACTCAAGTTTTCAGTTTTGAGAGTTGATGGATCTTCTGTGTTCTTCTCTCACTCTATTATGTCTTGATATATTATGATTTTCTAATCCCATTGCTTGTAATCCTATTTCTCATGTAAGGGCTCCAATCCCTATGCTAATTCAGTTATTAATGCAATTCACTCATTCCTTTCAGGGGAGGCTAGCCTAGTTGGGTTACCTAGAGGGGAATGCCCTATGATCCTGAGGCCAGCCTAGCTAGGTTGAGGTGACTAGGGGGAAGGTCTATTCAAAAAAATGGTAGAACACTGAATCAATTTTACGTAAGTTTCACATTCAGAGAAAAATAACAGTTTCTTTTTCTCAAGCCTCCATATTCATCTGTGGTCATTCAATAAAAAGGGTTGCTAAAGAACACACCTTCGACTCAGAAATCTACCTCTAGGAGAAGGAGACCATCAGCTACTGTTTCTACTGCGACAATCAGATAAGTAACTTTAGATAATTTACTGCTTACTGTTATATTGCTTTGTGATCTCTATATTTGTGGTGAGATCTTACAATAGTATCAAAGCAGTAGGCTCGTTAGCAAAAAAAAGTTTTCTTTTTTGTAAAAAATGATGTTGTTGTGACTGAAATAATAATTGTAATATGTCTCTGAATTTTTGTGGAAATCTGTGACTGAAAATAAGACTGTTTTTGATATCCTGTCAAAAACACAAATTTTTTCGTGGGAATTTCGTGTTTCTAATGTTATCATTAGATTCATAACATTCAAAACCCTGAAATCCCAATTTTCGTAATCAGAAAAGGTCGAGAAGGCGGACAAACAGAGACAAAACAGTTGACGAAACATTGTTCGGCATGAACAGTGCCGCAATGTGAACAATGCGCGAAGTACAGTGACACCGGAAAAGTTTAGGGTGAAGGAGAAGAACTGACGTGGTAGCACTTCATTTGTTGGAGCAAGGAAAAGTCAATGCGGGTTAACTGAATTTGAACCAAAAACTAAACCAGATTCAAAACCAAACCAAAGCTAACCAAAATCCAAATGGGTTGAACCATTGGCTGGCTGAACATGAATAAACAAGACACATGTCACCACATTAAGGAGAGTAGATTTCTGTTTTTGTACTCTCACCTGAAGGTGGGATTCACTCTCCAACTGTTTTTTGTTGATTCCTGACGCGTGAAAAACAATTCAACACCCAAATTTTTATCATTTTCATTTTTAATTATTTCTGATTTTTTGGTATAATTTTTTAAATTTTCTAATATTCAAAAGTAATTTTTCTTAATTATTTATTAATTAAGAATTTTGTTAAAATGAAAATACAATGAGTTTGATATAAAAATTTTGTAAAAGTTTGTTTCTAAAAAATTGTGTATTTTTCTAGAATGTTATATGGATTTGATCATGTATTGAAATTTATTTTTTGAAAATTTGGAAATACTATATGTTGGTATAAATACAAAATTAATTGTATATTGTTACAATTATTAAATGATTACGTATCATTAAATTGTGAAAATCCATATCACATCTATGGAAATATAAATCTAAGCGATTTATAAAATTTTCAAGGTATAAAAAATTAATATTTAAGACTAGTTCAATGAAATATTAAATATATATAAAACATATATTAATTCTATGTGAATTATATATAATCTCTTAGGTATGTAATTTATTGTTGTGATTCGTTCTAAATAACATAAATACATGTGAGTTTTAATTTTAATCAATAGAAATTTAAATTCTACGTGTATTGAATAATTTCTGAAAATATGCGAATTAGCGTCTAAGATAAGTTCGAAGCGACATTAATACATGATTATATTTTAATTAAAACAAGAGAGATAAAAGAAACAAATTTATACAAGAGTTTATGGATCCATGAATATGAGTTATTTTTCGTTCAAGTCGTCGAGTAAAAGAAACGATCTAATTTTTTTGATAAAATGTGATTATTACATATGTCACAAAAAATCATAAAATTTAGAAAAGTAAATTGGACTAATTTTGATATGTTCAAATTAGATCCAAACAAGTATGGTGGTTAATAGTGGAATCCAAATAAGTCATATGTTAACTTTTAAAAAATAACACTAGTGATATATGTTATCAGGTGTTACTGTAAAAGTAAAACATTAGTTGTGAAGGATTAGTTACCTTATAAAATTTTAAATAGAAAGTTAAAATTAATGGATCTCCATGACGAGTTGGGTGGAATCGAGAACAAATAAAATATGTTATATATTTGGGTTTACTGTTTAATTAAGTATTACACATAAAGTTTAAATAAGTAATTTGTTCACTTATATAGAGGGTTAAACTCTTTAGTTTACTAAGAAGAGAAGCAGTTACTCCTAAAATGAAAGAGGCAAAACTTATATTTTCTTTATGAAAAATATACAGACTCTTTTCTTCCCCTCTTTTTGGCTATTAAGCCAACTACATAGAAATTCAATTTTTTTCTCATGGATAATTCAACAAAGTAGTTGAATCAACGATAGACACATGCGTTGAATCTAAACAAGACTCTTAAAGTTATTTGGTTCACAATGTTCATTAACAATTAGTTTGTTGAATGAGCAAAAACGATAATGCACCTTAATTAATTAATTAATTTTCATAATTGATTAGTCTAGGTGTAACATCCCGGAAAATTTTCGTCGACAATCCTAGAAAGTTTTCGTCTTAAAATTATGATAAATAAATGTTTAAACATTAATATATAAAGGTTGATCAAAGGTTGATAGAAGAGTATGTGAAACCATGATGAAAAATATTGAAAAATGCTGCCAGAATACATTTTGAGCTGAAATTAAAGGGGGAACCACTTATAAAACGGTCAGGAAACCGTTTCCACAAAACGTTTCCATTGTAATTGAACCAGAATAATGGAATGGCCATCAAGAACGACCATAGGCCGTTTCTAGAGGCCATTCTGGGCGGCTAGATTCCATTTTCACCGACTTAAAACACTTTAAAAGAGATGGAGCAAAACATCCTAGAAAGGAAAATTCTTCATCCAAATTCCTAACTCAATTCCAAACCATTTTAACAATTAAACCTTGAATTTTATACCTAGAAACTAGTAGATTTCATAAGGGAACGTAACCTAGACGAATTATAGAGTTTCTATCTGGATTTCAACAAGGTAACTCGTTGTTATCCGATCTTTTTTAGTGAATTGAGGTTTTATTCGAGGTTTGATGATTCTATACTGAGAATTTATGTGATTAAGGTTAGATAACCTTATTATTGAAATTAATTTCATACAGGAGGATCTGTACGACAGTTGAGCGGAGTTGAGTTAGGGTTAGAGTGCTGTTTTGCTTATTTATGAGGTAAGTGTTTTTACGCTTACTAAATTGATTCGTAAACCCTATTAATTAGGCTTCTTTATAAGTAATAATAGTTGGCCTATAATGATTTGTTGAGACTGCTAGGGTTAGATGAATCAAATTGAAAATGAACTAGTGAAATGGATTGATTATATGTGGATTTAGTTGACTTAATGATATGAATGCTAAATGTTGATATAGTATTGACATGGATATGTCTGAATGAATCTATGATTGATCGTTTGTTGATATTATACTTATATGGTATGTGTTGATTGAGATAATGACTGAATACCCATATGGTATTTGTATTTGATCTGTGTGAGTTATAGACATGCTTTTGAATTGTTGTGTGCTGAGATATGAAAAGCATGAGACATGATAATCTGTGTGGATATGATCTGCTCTATGTGAGTTGTGTTGTGTGTCGATACAAATGTCATTCCTATGCTGTGTGCTGGTACGAATGTCATTCTTATTATGGATGTTGATACGAATGTCTTTTCTAAGTTGTGTGCTGATATAATACAAAAGGTATTCATTCATTTACATATTACATATTTGTGTGACACGAGCCTATATGGCAATATTGTTCCTGTGTGGATAAGGACTTGTTGTGTCTTGTCCTGGATTGTGCTATTTGCAGTCTGTTTTTACGAGCTATATGCTCAGAGTTGTGTGCTCAGGCTATATGTCATACCTCTACTGTGTGCGATAGAGGATTTCCACTACTGTGTACTATGGTGGACAAAACCGGGCATTCTATGTGAATTTGCATTATCATTTCATTTTATACATTTACATTCACATATGTATGATATATGATTGATCCTGTGTGGATACAATTACCTATGTGGTTCATATTGATCTATGTGATCTTACTGAGGTTGTGTGCTATTTTATTACAATGTTGTGTGCTATATTGAGATCTTATTGATGCAGATGAGTTAGATAAACCTGTGTGGTTGTTAGCTGTGTGCTGTTTGATATCTATGTGAATTGTTTGACTTGCTTACGGGGATGCCGTAGGGAGAATATAAACAGGCACGTCCTCGTGCTGATTTATAGTTTTCCCCTGCACATCATTTAAGTTACATAAGCTAAGAATCCTTACTGAGTATAGTTTATATTCACCCCGTTTATTGTTTTAAATGATTGTGCAGATCGTAGGTAGCTACTGTTATTGGACGACAGAGTTGATTAATACCTCCGAGCTTGCGTCAGAGGTCGAGCTCCAGTTTGCATTTTTTTATATTTTGATTTGTACATATGTTGTACATTTGTATATACACGCAGGATTTTAGTTAAAATATTTTCAAACATATTTTTCTTCCGCTAGTATTTTGTTTTAAAAATGTAACAGATTGGGCTGAGGTTTTATATTACAGCGTATATATAACTTTTATCTTTTCTCTCTCCTCTGTTTTTAGATTTGATTTCATATCATTTCTTTAAAATATAATGTTTATCAGGGAAATCAGGTTTTAAAAATGAGCTTCACACAAGGGGTATTTTCTTAGTAAATATTATTTATATAACAACTGAAGGAAACACATAATGAACATAAGTCATTAAGAGGTAATGATTTAGAACCAAACAACTGGAGCATTTATTATTTTGAAACTTGATTTAATTTAAGAACTAAGTGAGTCTCTAACACGTGGTAACGCTCTTATATAGAACGCTTTCCTTACTTATACTCATTATAACCTAAAGTTGGAAAAAGTAGGGACAAAATAATAAATTGTGTATTGCTTATTTTAAATTTTTTTCTTTTGAATTTTCAATTAGTTTTGCAATTATTATTTATTGTGTAATAAATGATAACTACTACTACCAAAGTCGATTTGTTTTGAGCTAGACAAATGTGTTTGGTCAAGCAAGAAGCTATAATCGTATAGATTGAAAATAAGATTTTTCATTCGAAAATAAAAGCTAAGAGCTTTTAAGCCATTTGATTAAGGGTATGCCTCAATTCAAGCATATGACAAGTTATCAATGTAACTTGGACATTAGTTCCTGTGTGACATGAAACAAAAGTATTTCATTATACGAACTATCTTGCTAAGTGCAAGAATAAATGCAATTACTAAGTATATGTGCATGTATCATTGGATCTTAGGTTCGCGGTCTATTGACCACCTAAAGATACATAAATGCATAGTTATCAAAAGCTAAGTAAACTTAGTAAATTTAGTTTTAGTCAAATAAAAAGGAATTTTTTCTGAGGAGTTGTTATTGATTGCTGGCCAAGTAGTTAGGAGCAAATCGAGTTGCACCTAATCCAAAATTCTATGTGAACAATCTTGATGATGAAACGCATCAACTTGATTTATTTTTCTCTTAGCAAAGACTTGGTCAATGCTAGAGAATCTTGGCATTTTTCAAGTCAATTTTTGTAATGACAACTTAATTATGATGAGTTTAAGACTAAGACACTGAAAAATAAAGGACTTAAGACTTTGAAAAATTCTTGAAAATTGAAAGAAAAGAGTAAATCTAAGTGAGGTTGAATAAACATGAATGCGTGTTCAATTCGTTTCATTAAGAGAAATGTCTTGACCATCAAAGGATTGCATCTTTGTATAATACGCAATTAAATCTCACGCAAGTGAGAGATGTATTGAAGTTTCATATTCTACTCTAAAATTTTCACCTTCAGGAGGTGAACTTACTTAATGAAGAATCAAGTAATCTTCATGGATGTACGACAAACTCTAAGTGAGAATGATTAGGAAACGTCAGGAATAACCAAAAAGTGGGAGTTGCGAGAATTTTGACTTTTAAAATTTGTTTTGTAAAAAAGTCAAAATCTACTCCTTTTTGTCGTCTTTATGTCCTAACTTAATTGAAATAGAATTTCAATTAATCTTTTAATAAATAACAACAACATTTATGTTGGAGTATGGACTACTTAATCTCTAATTCGTTAAGAGAATGGTATTTGTCATTTGTAACTTCGCACATTGTACGTGATAGTGTGATTCCATTAAATGAGCCTCATACCATATTAGCTAAAATTAATGCATTAAGTTTGGTAAGGTATGAAAATTAGGCAAATCATATAAAAAAAGGAAAAATTTAAGTGACTTAATGGAAATTGGGCGAGGTTTTATATTACAACGTGTATATAACTTTTATCTCTTCTCTCTCCTCTGTTTTTAGATTTGATTTCATATCATTTCTTTAAAATATAATGTTTATCAGGGAAATCAAGTTTTAAAAATGAGCTTCACATTTAGTGGTATCAGAGCAGGGAATAAATTCTCTATGGACTGTGCCAATGATTTTTAATTTTTGTGTGATTTGAAAATCTGAAATGATTTTGAACTTTTGATTTTTATAACAGATGGAGCCGATAGACGACGTATCACCTGATCACACTGCAGAGTCCAAAGATTTAGTCGAGGGACAGGGTTCGGCCCTAATACCTCCAGAGCAGCCTACGACACAGCCAGTAGCACAGACTACTATGCCTATACCTCCGTATGATCCTGCATATGCTCCATTTTAGGAGATGATACAGAAGATAATGAGAGATCAGGGTAGAGGTTCAGGGAGTCAGACAAACCTGAATATCGATAAAAATTTTGCTGAAGTAAGAAAGTAGAGAGCGAAGACGTTTGACGGTACTACTGATCTAGTTGAGGCTAATGACTGGCTCAAGCATATAGAGAGGATTCTAACGTGTATGAGATGTACGCCCGAGTTTATGTTATGACTAGAGATGAGGCTACAGAGGTCCCAAACGTAATCACTGGTACTATTTCTATTTTTTCATATACTACCTTAGTATTGATTGATCCAGGTTGTACGTGCTCTTTCGTGAGTGAGTCAGTTTTAGACCATATTGGAAGTAGTATAGAGCATCTAGGCTATACTGTTACGGTATTGATGCCTACTGGTGGTACAGTGTTGGTGAGACATTGTCCAAGGTATCCCAGCCCCTCCTAATTCCATAAAATCAAATTAGGCATAATTGATCAAAAATATGTCCAAATAGTCATTAAGCATCACATTATTGACATAGTTTTGTATTTTATGAATTAAACACAGTACTAAAATGTGAACAGTACCTATTAGGATCAAAATCAACATTAAACTTACTGTATTAAGTCAATTTAAACCCCTATTTTTACTGACCAAATCGTTCAGTCCCAATTTTAATCAAACAAGCTCACCGATTGTTCAAGTATGCATTAATCGATTATGAAGACCGCTCTGATACCACTGTTGGGATTTCTGACATGTTCTAAGTGTCATTGTAACACCCTCCATTTTTCCGTATTTTTAAATTTTAATTGAATATTTAATAAAATTATGTGAGGAAATTTTTCACGAAAAGTGTTAATTAATAATTGGTGGAGAGTGTAGGATAGTATGTGGAGTTAAAACAGGGTGAAATTAGATCCATCGGGAGAGAGAAAAACAAATAGAATGGTAACCAATAGAGCCGCGGGTAAAACCGTCATTTCCGAACATATATATATATATGATCGTCCTATCTCTCTCTACACCCACCATTATCCACGTTTTTCCTCTTAAAACCCGAACCAAATTCCGAAAAACCTAACTGAGCCTAAACTTCATCGAGTCTTGGTGTTTGAAGGTTGTTGGATCGGATTGAGATCTTGAATTGGTGAGTTTTCTTCGACTTGATTTCATTGAATCACGTTTTTGTTCATGGCCCGACTTTGCGAAGTGATAATTCTTACATTTTAGCTCGGAATTGAGTAAATTTTGGTTTGTTGGAAAGGTATGAATGTGTAGTAATCATTAGTACTTGATTTTAGGGTTAATTCATGGTTCTAGGGCTTGGAATTGATTTTTTAAGAAGGAAGGTCTAGAGTGACGAGATTTGAATTTGTAACCCTAAGTTCAGTTTGAAGTTTTGACGTTAGGGTTAACTTCTTCGGACTTAATTGAGGTTGTTTATATGGCCAATTTGATTGGGTGTTTAATGTGGTATAATTAATTTGTAATTAAGGAAAATGGTTTAGGGTTTTTTAAAGGAAGTCGGAGGAAACGAGGTATGGTGTAACGCCTCCAATTTTTAAGAATTTTTACGAAATTATAAATTATTTTGGAAAAATTTGCGAATAAAATTTTCGCGAATTATAATTAAATAAATAATGGTAAGAAAGTATATAATATGTTATGAAATTAAAAACGGGTCAAGTGATAAATTCCGAGAGAGAGAAAATTAAAAAGAAGGAAGCAGGGGCAAAATGGTCATTTGACATATGTATATATGGTATATGTTACCATCTTTCTCTTCATTTT
>CANYCX010318592.1:0-10000 GCA_948193385.1 Breynia disticha f. nivosa
AGTGCAGGCAAATGAAACGTTTTGCAATGAACGAGAATAATTAATGACTGGAAAAATCTTGCAGAGTTTCAAGCAAGGGTAATTTCGGAAAATGATGTGGCAAAATTATAAAACAACACTTATTTTGAAACAAATTTTTAATGCTAAAACTGCACTTATTCTGAAACGGAGGGAGTAAGTAATTAACTTTTTCATATTTTTCATCAACAATTATATGTTAATAACTAAAAAATTTTTATAATAAAATTTATCAAATGTTAATAGATAAATTCCATGTATTTACTTTGTAATATATTTTTTTTTCATATTTATTAATAATTATTAAGTTATGACTCTAAAAAAATCAAATTATTAATTTCTTCATATTTTTTAGTTATTTTATATATTTTAGATTTTGTACAAATTTCAAATGATAATTCATTTATTTTTCAATTATATTTGTCAAAAAACTAATTAAATTCATCACTTAATTTTTAGTTACAAACAAACAGACTTTATTTACATATTAAGCATTCAACACTTAAAATTTAACACTTAATTTTTCAGTACTTAATTTTCAGTTTTATCAAACGGATCCTTAGATAAACATTTATTTTCTTGTCTCAACTACAAAGTAATGAGAAATTAATTTATCAATGTTACGAGAAGACTTCTCTTTGAATTCATTGACATTGTGATCTTTTGCAGTCTAGAAGTATGGTACTATACAGCATTGGTGTTAATCTCTGGATATCTAAAAAATGCAGAAATTTCTGTGGCTGGTATGTCTGTATGGTAAGTTTTTCCTTCAAATATCATCATGATTTTCATCAAACAAACGATTAATGTTGAGAAATGGAAAACATATATGTGCAACCCTAAATGATTTGATCTAAGAAAGATTGGTGTGGACAAATGAAAGTATCGGCAGTTGGCAATCCTCGACAACCAAGAACACTAACTTATTTCATTGCAGTATCACCATTGTGGGGTTGACAACTATGATCTCCATCGGAATAAATGCAGCCATAAGGTGCGAGAAGCAGAAATTGAAATAAATCTTGAGGATTTTTCGTTTGATTTGCTTCACAGTTACAAATTCACTATTTGAATGCAGTGTAAGAGTATCGAATGAATTGGGAGCTGGCCATCCAAGAGCTTCGAAATTTTCAATACTGGTAGCTGTTGCATCATCGTTTCTCATTGGTCTCGTCATTGCTCTCGCTCTCTATTTCACCAGAAACAGTTATCCGTCTTTATTTTCCAACGATTTTGAGATCCAACAAGTAGTCAAACAGTTAACACCGTTGTTGGTTACTTGCATCGTCATTAACACTATTCAACCTGTTCTCTCTGGTAATTACATGCTTACTAATTTCTTCAAAATACAAAAATAGGTTTTGATTTATTAAGTGATTAGTAGTGACATTTGAAGATGAAAAATTGCAGGGGTGGCAGTTGGGGCAGGGTGGCAAGCTTATGTTGCATATGTGAACATTGGTTGTTACTATGTATTTGGTATTCCTTTGGGTTTGATATTTGGCTTTGTTCTTCATCTTGGTGTTGAGGTAACTGCGAAATTATGCTTTCATGACACCTTGCTTGAATAAATCTTGAATTTGTCTTTCAAATGTCGTCGACCAATGGCGGTTGTTAAATTGGAATGGTAGGAGATTCAGAGTATGAGATTCATCAGCTCATCATTTTTGCAGGGAATTTGGGGTGGAATGCTGATAGGTACTGTTATACAGACTTGTATTCTTTTTTTGATGATCTTCAAAACAAACTGGGACAAAGAGGTAAGAATTTTCCTTTGATTGGCCATGTTTTTTCTTGATTGGTTCTGATAATTAACCAGAAGTTTTATGTGTGCTTGAAATGTAGGCTTCTATGGCTGAGGATAGAATCAGGAAATGGGAAGGGCAGACAGATGTAAAAGAGAGCAACAATCGTTAAGTAATAAACTTGAAAGTTGGAACAAAATAGTTGAGAAATTTGTTCAGAGAATTAAGTTCACTGAAAAAGAGGGAAGTTTAGTTTATCATTATTCTTATATTGTT
The DNA here is from genome assembly GCA_948193385.1 of Breynia disticha f. nivosa. Classification (NCBI taxonomy): domain Eukaryota; kingdom Viridiplantae; phylum Streptophyta; class Magnoliopsida; order Malpighiales; family Phyllanthaceae; genus Breynia; species Breynia disticha. The sequence continues at coordinate 2,040 of CANYCX010318592.1, forward strand.
TGATTTTGCTATGACTTAGCGAGCTTATAAATCCAGAAAGAGTAACAAATCGGCATTTTTATCAGAAGTATGTGTTCGAACAAGGTTTCACGGCTCCATTTGTCTGTACGAGTTCTGTTTTTTTCCTTTCGTTTTGGTTTGTTTGATTTGAATAACGATTGCTATCCTTTGCATGAAAACTTGAAATTACAACGAATTTTCTGTCTCGATAACACAAATTGTAAATACACAGTTATCAAATAATACGAATATAATTTTGTATTTTTTATTTTAAATAATGACATTCAAGAAATAAAATACGACAAAATTATAAGATGACTTACGTAGCACGAATTATTAATCAGAATATCGATGTAAAAGCAACGACGCAAGCCAATCTTCTTTGTGAAAAAAAAGATTTTATTCATTGTTGTCTGATCGGATTCTCTATTCGAAGGCATGTACAAACAAAACCGTTGACCAGTTGGTGAGATTAGGTGAGTTTAGTCTGACACTGACAGGACAATAGTTTAACTAAAATATTATTCATTAAAATATTTATTACTTAATTAAAACAATTAATTTAATGAGTACAACAATTTAAAATAATATAATAATTACTGTTTTTAATTAATTTTTTAATTTCTGCCTACTGTAATTTTAGACAATTTGCCTATAAATATAATACGAAGAGTGTTATATGATCAATCTCTATTCCTCAGCCTAAATTAATATCTTACTTTTAGACCTTATCCTTATTTTTTTGTCTGACCATAAAGTATCTTAAATATCTAGAACGAGTTTTAACGCAGCTGCTTACCTAAAATTTGAAATTGATATCTCTTGTTAAATTAGAATAATCATACGCCAATTAATCTACGTTAATCTACGTGTTTAGTGGTAGACTTTATTCTTATTTAAATCACACGTTTCATACTGCAACGTCACTTCACTTTAAAACTTGCAAAAATATTTGTGAACAATATTTTAAAAACTATTTTTATAAACAAAATTGTGAATTAAATATAAGACTCGGATTCGAACTAGAACTTAAAACTTCAGCATATGGATTTGTCTCAATTTGAGCATTAGCACGTGGGGGGCCATGGAAACAATAAAGACGTAGTTGAAATAACCTTTCATTCTACAGAAGTCCCTCCTCTATCGCTTAACTTCAATATTATTCAAACATATTAATGGGGGATTCTTCGCAGCACCCTCTTCTATCCTCAGACAACCACCACCATAACGCTGATGAACCTCATCACTACTCACTTCAAAGTCATTCCTCGAACAATACTTCATTCGCTGCCGCCTTTGCCCCCAACTCTGAAGACATCCCTTCAATCACCGGAGCTGGTGTTTTCGTTAAAGAATTCTACAAAGAGTTCATTAAGCTATGGTTCATAGCTGGCCCAGCCATCTTCACCATAATATGCCAGTTTGGCCTCGGTGTCATTACCCAAATATTGCTGGGCCACGTCGACGCCATCTCCCTTGCTGCCTACTCCGTCGAGAACAATGTCTTAGCCGGTTTCACCTTTGGTCTTACGGTACTGAATCAAAAATAATCTTCTAAACAAGTCGTTTTTTTTTTCAATTAATTGAACGCGACAAGATGTAGTAATGGTTTTTAATTGCAAATTAAATGAATAACTATACAGTTGGGGATGGGAAGTGCATTGGAGACGCTATGCGGGCAAGCATTTGGAGCAGGCCAACTTAATATGCTTGGAGTCTACATCCAAAGATCGTGGATTATTCTTGTCACCACGGCTTGTATCCTGACACCATTTTACGTCTTTGCGGGTGCAATTCTGAAGCTCATGGGGCAAGATCCGGCTATATCAGCGGCGGCCGGGAGACTCGCTCTGTATATGATACCGCAGTTGTTTGCGTACGCCGTGAACTTTCCGATGAACAAATTCTTGCAGGCTCAAAGCAAGATGATGGCAATGGCGGTGATATCTGCGGTGTCAGTAGTGGTGCACGGTTTGTTTAGCTGGTTAGTGATTCAGAAGCTGAAATGGGGACTGGCGGGAGCTGGTGCAGTGCTGGATGCAACTTGTTGGCTTATAAATTTGTTGCAGTTTATGTATATAGTGAGTGGGAGTTGTGGGGAGGCTTGGAATGGCTTCTCTTGGAAAGCTTTTCATAATCTATGGGAATTCGTTAAGTTATCACTTGCATCTGCTGTCATGCTTTGGTAAGTTCATTTACTATTTTCTTAATTTTGATTAGCTTGTAAATCCATAATATTATTATGAATGCTTATTGATTAATCAGGATAGGTTAATTTTAATTAATATTATGTATTTATTTAAATGTTTACACGATTAGTATTTAGTTTTCAATTGCAACAATCAAACTTAATCTGTCAGGAACCCGGATTAAAGATAGAATTAATGGTTGGGAAAAGAAGAGAATTGAGGATTAGAGACAGAGAAGAAAGGGTTGAGAGCAGAAAAGGAAGAAGAGATGAGATTGAGAGAGATAGTTGAAAGGGAGAGGGCAGAAGTTGAGGGAAAGAAAGAACAGGAGAAAGGGAATAAAAGAGGAGGAGGAGGAAGACGATAAAAGAGTTAGAGATTGAAGAGAGAGTGAGATAAATCTGTATTCAATTCATAATTACCCAAAGCACAAACTGAGTAGATATTATATTTACAAGTAGAGGTACTTCCCATAACTGCTTAAGCCATACTCCTACCCATTATATCTAACTGCTAGTAGTGGACTACCCACTTCCCAAAATACAAAATTATAATATTTTACTAATTAAAATCTATAAGAGTAGGTTCATTACATAATCTTAGTTCTTATTTTAATTAATGTTATGTATTTAATTAATTCTATACATGAATACTTTCATATACAGATATAAAATTATCTATCATTTGGTATATACCCTAATTTGTTATTATTATTTTTTTTAAAAAATACTTATTTAATTGGAATTAAAAAAATAATAGTGTTAAAGTAGTATATACGATTCTAATTCTATGGCATAAGGTTATTCCGTTGATCATACCAATGGATAACCAAAAAACTACACCTATTCAAGAAACATGCTTTATTTCACACTTATGCTCCGTATTATTTTCTTTGCGGAAAATATTTTTCATGTTTCAGAATTTTTTTTGAATCATATTTTTTGGTATTAAATATTTAAAAATATAAAAAATATAATTTTATATTTTAGATTAGAGAAATATTTTCTTTAAAAATATACTAAGAATAATTATTATTTTTTCGTTGATTTTTAAGTTATAATTTCGGCGGCTTATTTTCCGTTGATAATAAACGTTAGAAAATCAGAAAAATATTTTCTCGAAAAATGAATTTATCTGAACAAACAGAGCCCTGATTCATAATTTTTCTATTTTGTTTTTGGTAAATTGCCAATCAACACAAACAAAACCTTTTAATGATTACGTTTGCCAATTGCCATATAATCCGATTTCGTATAGCTTACTTGCGGAACCCATATAATACCCCTCAACTTATACTCATTATCTCTTTAAGCCCTCCAATTAATTTTGTATTGTTTTAGTCCTTCAACTTGAAAATCTTAACATTTAACTGAAAAAAACTTAATACCGTTACTTTTTTTCCATTAGTTAAGTTATAACAACAAATTATATATCCCTTAACTCCTTATGTTCTGATATGCATTCAGACATTTAATGCATGATTGTTAATTCGATCTTCCTTTGTTGCCCTCAACGGTAAATGTTTTTTTAACTCATCATTGCTCTATCCTTGATCCTCATGCTATTCAGCCACGTGTCAACATGGTGTAAACATTGTCTTAACTAGAAATTGACGAAGCATAAATTTATATATCTTACACAAAAGATTCTCTTTGGATTCATTGAAATTGTGATCTTTTGCAGTCTAGAAGTATGGTACTATACAGCATTGGTGCTAATCTCTGGATATCTAAAACATGCAGAAGTTTCTGTGGATGGTATGTCTGTATGGTAAGTTTTTCCTTCAAGTATCGACATAATTTTCATCAAACAAAAGATTAATGTTGAGATGATTTTGGCAATCCTCGACAACCAAAAACGCTAACTTATTTCATTGCAGTATCACCATAGTAGGGTTGACAACTATGATCTCCTTCGGAATTAATGCAGCCATAAGGTACGAGAAGTAGAAATTAAAATAAACATTGTACTCCAAGAGCTGACAACTATGATCTCCTTCACAATTACAAATTCACTATTTGAATGCAGTGTAAGAGTATCGAATGAATTAGGAGCTGCTCATCCAAGAGCATCGAAATTTTCAATACTGATAGCTGTCGCATCATCTTTGCTCATTGGTCTCATCATCGCTCTCGCCCTCAATTTCACCAAAAACAGTTATCCGTCTTTATTTTCCAATGATTCTGAGGTTCAACAATTAGTCAAACAGTTGACACCTTTGCTGGTTACTTGCGTCGTTATTAACACTATTCAACCTGTTCTCTCTGGTAATTACATACATACCAATTTCTTCAAAATACAAAGATGGGTTCCGATATTATTAAGTGATTATTGATATTTGAAGATGCGTAATTGCAGGGGTAGCAGTTGGGGCAGGGTGGCAAGCTTATGTTGCATATGTGAACATTTGTTGTTACTATGTACTTGGTATTCCTTTGGGTTTGATATTAGGTTTTGTTCTTCATCTTGGTGTTAAGGTAACTCCGAAATTGTGCTTTTACGACAACTTGCTTGTATAAATCTTGAATTTCTCTTTCAAATGTTGTCGATCAATGGCGGTTGTTAAACTGTAATTGTTGAAAATTCAGAGTATGAAATTCATCAGCTCATATATGTGTGGTCATTTTTGCAGGGAATTTGGGGTGGAATGCTGATAGGTACCATTGTACAAACTTGTATTCTTTTTTTTATGGTCTTCAAAACAAACTGGGACAAAGAGGTAGGAATTTTTCTTTGGTTGGCCATGTTTTTTCTTGATTGGTTCTGACGATTAACCAGAAGTTTTATGTGTGTTTGAAATGTAGGCTTCTATGTCTGAGGATAGAATCAGGAAATGGGAAGGGCGGACAGATGTAAAATAAAGCAACAATCGATAAGTAATAAACTTGGAAGTTGGAACAAAATAGTTGAGAGTTTTGTTCAGAAAATTAAGTTCTCTGAAAAAGAGGGAAGCTTAGTTTATCATTATTCTTAAGTGTTTTATTTTGCTATGCTATAGAGAGGATCTTTCTTTAGAGCTTGCATTTACGAATGTGCATCAATGTTCACTTGAAATGAAGGCTTCCAAAGAAAATAACAATATTGAATAATATTATGATGGTGAGTTTAGAAATCCCTGAAAGAATAACAAATACTTTGTTGGCCGCCTCCTTTTCCCCCAACTCTGAAGACATTCCTCCCGTCACCGGATTTGGTGTTTTCTTTAAAGAATTCTACGAAGAGTTCATGAAGACTCAAGTTATGGTTTTAAGCTGGCTCAGCCATCTTATCCGTAGTATGCTAGTCGACGCCCTCTCCCTTGCTGCTTACTCCATCGAGAACAAGCCTTAGCTAGTTTCACCTTTGGTCTTACGGGACTGCACAACAAGAAAAATGGCAATTTCCAACCACTTGTTTTTTACAAATTTCGTCGGAAAAATTAAAATTTTCCAACAAATTTCATCGGAAAGTGTGTGTCGGAATTAAATATTCTGACTAAATTCGTTGAAATTTTGACGAATTTTGTAGGAAAATAATTTACAGTGAAATTCGCTGAAAAATCTCAGTCTCTAGTGACCGGAGTGTTCCGACGAATTTAGACAGCAGAATTTCTGTCAAATTTCACTGTAAATTTATGTCGGAATAAAATGTTGATCGGTGAGAGATATCCAACGAATTTCGTCAAAAAATTTATGTCGGTTTCCAACGAAGCTGTTCATTTTTCGCGATTGGTTTCACTGCTGTCCGTTTGGAGGAGAGTGATAAGGAATATATTGAAAGTTAAAATCTCCCAATATCTCTCCACTATATCGACCGTAACCATACTGTGGCTCATATAGAATTGTAGCTTATGTACAACTTCTCACCACATTCTGTATATATTTCTAACGACATCAATGAATCTATTGAGTTGAGCGTAACGCTTTTAATGGCTATGGCGGTGATAGCTGCGGCGACAGGAGTATTATTTTTAAAAATTTTAAAAATAATTAATTATACTGTTTTCAAAATTTTATAAAAATAATAATTAATTGGTACACATATATAAATTTAAATAAATAAAAATGTAACTAACTCAAAAAATATAAACATATGTTAAAAATTACAATTTTATAAGTAATTTATATTAAACAATATATATTTTTAAAAATAAATGAGATTCTTGAATCTCAATAAATTATTATTTAAAATTATTATTCTTAATTTATTTTTGAAGAGAATTGATGAATTAATAAGCTAATTGAGTGATCGTTTATGTGCAAGAAAAGTGAACGACTAAATTTCAGGACATGTGTGTGATAGCTTATTCTCATTAGGTTTTTGTTTTCGGATTATATCTACAAAAGTGAACGACTAAATTTTAGGGCGTGTGACAGCTTATTCTCATTAGGTGCTTTGTTTTTGGACTGTAGCTACAAAAGTGAACGACTAAAGTTCAGGGCGTGTGACAGCTTATTCTCATTAGGCTTTTACATGCAGTTAACACTGTTGCTGGTTACTTGCATCCGATTAACACTATTCAACCTGTCCTCTCTAGTAATTACATGCATATAGTCAATTTCTTCAAATACAAAAAAAAACTATTGTGAAAATTTTGTAAATATATATTATTGTTTAATTACATATTTGTATAGACTTTTGTATTGTTTTTGGTGCTGCCATTGTTGTGGGAAGGGATCATATAATTGAAGGCACCAACAAACAAAAGCTTTGAAGAATTGGTGAGATGAGGTGAGTTTAGTTTGAGTTCATAGGTTTTGGAATTAATGTTTGTCTCTTCTGGACCATTCCCTTGCCCTCTATAGTGCAACTTTATTCAACAAATCAATTTCCGCAAATATTTTTTTCGTCCTATTTTATGTGGTTGAATTTTTTAAAAATTAAATTTTATAAAAATATTGATTATATTACAATATTTTTATTTTTTCCTTATAAAGAGTTTCTATTAGTGAGGTGTGAAAAATATGATTTAACCAGACATTACTAACGAGTGTTGATATAAAACATTAATAAGAATATTTTGGAAGATATTAAGTTAATAAAATATATTTTATATCACATAAAATAAGATATCTAAATAATCATTTTATGTCACATAAAATGAGATAGATGAAGTATATCTTTTATTTTATAGACAGTTCGTTAATTTTATAATATTATTTATTGTATAAAAGCCGTATTTACATTTTTTGTCTATACCGAAACCCATGACGAAAATGAAGTGATCACATTAGTTTCGGCTTTTATGTTGGCATTTATAACTCGATAACACAATTTATAAATACACTATAATAAAACGACATAAATTTAATTTTATTATATTTTATCTTAAATAATGATATTTAATAAAAAAAAGTATGATACCAGAACAAAACTCTATAAAAATATCTACATTTATTGTGTTAATATATTGAGTTTTGTTTTGTTTTTGTTCTCCTAGAATTCTCGGATCGGATTATTCTCTTAGAAGCCACAACCAAACAAAAGAGTTTGGTGAGATTAGGTGAGTTTAGTTTGAGTTGATTAGGTTTCTTATTTGTTCCATAATAACATCATCAATAGTTTTTTTAAAGGTTTTTTTCTCTTATTTAATAGAGTAGACAATGACTTAAATTAACTCTTTTAATTTTAAGAGAAATAAATAGTTCGTCTTTTATTTAAGAGAGTTAAAAATATTTTTTAATATATTTTATAATATTTTTAAATATTAGTGGGAAGAGTTGTTGATATTTAATAGTAGTTATTAATTTTATTACTAAAATATTAGAAAAAGTTATATAAAGAGTAATGTAG
>CANYCX010318592.1:12500-17651 GCA_948193385.1 Breynia disticha f. nivosa
ATATGGAGGGAATTAGAATTTGCACAAAATCCAATTTAGAAAATAGAAATTTTTTTACTCTCCATGTATTGGTTATGATTAGAAGGATATTTAACTTTTGTTTTGGCGTATGAAGGGACATCATGCTTATTTTGACTAGAACTATTAGTGAAATACAAAAGAATAAAAATGGAAAAATAGTTATTAATAGAGATTTATTTTCTTGTCTCAAATAGAAAGTAACGAAGCATTAATTTATCAATGTTATACAGAAGACTCCCTTTGAATTCATTTCTATTGTAATCTTTTTGCAGTCTAGAAGTATGGTACTATACAATATTGGTGTTAATCTCTGGATATCTAAAACATGCAGAGGTTTCTGTGGATGGTATGTCTGCATGGTAAGACTTTCCTTCAAACATCGACATGAGTTTCATCAAAGAAAAGATTAGTGTTTGAGAAATCGCAATAAGAAATTGAAAAAATAGTGTAAAAAATTTTCCGTCAAAGCGTAGTTAAAGCTAAATTAGCCACGAAATTGACGCTAAAATATATAGTGTCAAAATTTGAAGCTAAATTTTACGTCAAATAAACAATTTGACGCTAAAATACGCGGAAAGCTCCCCACCTGCAATTTTGCTTAAAAACAGGTTGACGCTATTTTAGCTTCGAAATAATTTTGACGTTAAATGTAAAAATAGCGTGAAAATATTTTTAATGTTAAAGTTGTGTCAAAACATTTTGAGTCTAAAAAAAGAAGCAAGAATTATTGACATGTGACGAGATTTTTTTTTTGTCATTTTTTCTTTAAACTATTTTGTTGACGCTAAGTTTTGGCGGGAATCCTTGCTGATTTTTTAGCTACGAAAAGACATATTAGCTACGAAATAATTTTGGCAGTTTGCAGTCCTCGACAACTAACTTATTTCATTGCAGTATCATCATATTAGGGTTGACAAATATGATCAGCATCGGAATTAGTGCGGCCATAAGGTGCGAGAAGTAGAAATTGAAGTCAACATTGAGATTTTTCATTTGATTTGCTTCACAACTAAAAATTCACTATTTGAATGCAGTGTAAGAGTATCGAATGAATTAGGAGCTGGCCATCCAAGAGCTTCGAAATTTTCAATACTGGTTGCTGTTGCATCATCGTTTCTCATTGGTCTCGTCATTGCCCTCGTTCTCATTTTCACCAGAAACAGTTATCCATCTTTATTTTCCAACGATTCTGAGGTCCAACAAGTAGTCAAACAGTTAACATCGTTGTTGGTTACTTGCATCATCGTTAACACTGTTCAACCTATTCTCTCTGGTAATTACATGCATACCAATTCCTTCAAATAAAAAAATTGGGTTCCGACATTATTAAGCAAGTGATTATATAGTGACATCTGAAGATGAATAATTGCAGGCGCAGCAGTTGGGGCAGGATGGCAAGCTTATGTTGCATATGTAAACATTGGTAGTTACTATGTACTTGGTATTCCTTTGGGTTTGATATTAGGTTTTGTTCTTGATCTTGGTGTTCAGGTAACTCCAAAATTGTTCTTTTAGCATAGCTTGCTTGTATAATCTTGAATTTGTCTTTCAGATGTTGTCGATCAATGACGATTGTTAAACTCGAATGACTTGAAATTCAGAGTTTGAAATTGTTTGCCTCATATTTATGTGGTCATTTTTACAGGGAATTTGGGGTGGAATGCTGGTAGGTACCACTGCACAGACTTGTATTATTTTCTTGATGTTCTACAAAACAAACTGGGAGAAAGAGGTAGGATTTTCCTTTTATTTGCCATGCTTTTTTTTTCTTTATTGGTTCTGATATTTAATTAACCAGAACATTTATGTTTGCTTGAAATGTAGGCTTCTGTTGCTGAGGATAGAATCAGGAAATGGGAAGGGAAGATAGATGCAAAAGAGAGCAACAATCAATAAGATAAAAGCTTCAAAGTTGGAACAAAATAGTTTTGAGTTTTGAAAATTAAGTTCACTGAGAAAGGGGTAGTTTCGATTCAATCCCAATTGAACAATTTTTTATTGAAATTCGCAAAGTAGTATTATCTTTGCCTCAATAAACAAATAAGCAAAAAGTAGTTGTTGCTAAATCATGATGAATGGCTTGGCTTTTTTAGTTGTGAATCCAAATTTGCGAGAAAAATTTCAAGGTGATTTCATGTTTTGATGGCGAACGACATATGTCCACTTTGAAGGCACAACATTCAAAATGCTACAAATCGATGTACACTAGTACAAGGAGTCAGGTTGCGGCCGCTCTTTTATCGTATTTTGTTTTGTAATGTTGTCTCTTTTACTGTGATTTTTTCTTTATGACCAACTTTTTGTTGTGCGTACTCTATTACTCTCCCATCTCACCATAGATGTCGTTTAAAGTTTTGCACACATATTAATAATACATTTAATATGTCTTAAGTTTGTGTTCAATTGATTATTATATCCTTTAACTTGGGCATATAAAAAAATAACTAAATTAAATTTGTATTAAAAATATAAAACAAATAGCGATAATCTTGGAAAAATTTATTAAATGTTGCATTGGTAATACAAAACGACATATAATATGAAAAAAAATATAATTTTTCTAAAACGATGTCTATTATGGGACGGACGGAATACTAATGAAATCAATTTTTTCCTCTATAATTCATGATTAAAATAATAATTAAAAAAACATATTTTATTTTTTCAAACATACGTCAAACAGAAATATTCGGCAAATATCCTATCCATTTAAAACTCATAGTAATTACTCCTTAAACAACAATTTAAAATTCCCAAAAAAATAAAACACAACCTACAAATACAATTCAAAATGCACTAATTTTTTTCTAAAAACATAAAAGAATACAACTTTCAAAAATCATTCAACTCCAATAAAAAAAATAAAGAACATTCATTTGTATCTAACGCATAATCATTTATCCGAGACAACAACAGAAACATTCCACATATATAAAATAATTAATTACATTTTTCATTGTTACTAATAAACAAAAATTAAAATTTACAATACTAAATATAATCATCTCATAAATCAATAAAAAATAAAATTAAACAAATATAGCTTGTTACTCTGGTTAACCTTTTATTTGCTTTTCGAGTCATGTGAATATAACTGACAAAAATTGAAATTATGATGTTTTGATGTAAATGAGTTTAAATCGTAAATGAGTTCACCTGTTTATGATCCGTTAAAAATGGTTAAACATGTAATCTCGATACACCCGAATACAATTTGTTATGACTCGTTAAAAAATATTTTTTAAAGAATAAAATATTTATATATATACAAAAATTTAATCTTAAAAAGTGTGAAAAAAATAAATGAGACCAAATGTGAAGTAGAATAGTGTATATATTTTAGTAAAATATGTTTCAAAATATTCTCATTTAGATAGTTCAAAAATTAAACATATCATATTAAATAGTTCAAAAATTAAATATATCATTTTAGATGAAATAAAATAATATATATATATTTCAGTAAAATATATTTTAAAATATTCTCATTTATATAATTACCTCATTTTTTTTCTACATACACATCCTAGTCAAAACCCTAGTTGGATTGTTGGATGAAAATGAAAGAAAGATGGTTGAAATTTGGAACTGATGTTGAAAGTGGTCTTAGAAGATTTAGTTTTTTTTTACACACTAATCCTCGTTCGAGTCGGACAGGACTACAAGGGCGGCAAAGGTCTTCCAACCAAATTTTAACGCAGCTGCATATCTAAGACTCGAACTCGAGATCTCTGATTAAAATAGAACAACCCTACGTCAATTAATATGTTTTCAGAAGATTTAGTAGTATTGCATTTTATAATATCAAAGACAGAGACATTGATTGATTTGAGAATATTTTTTGGTCGTAAATTATTAATGTGATGCTTTTTTTTGTCTCATCTTATATTATTTCCAGTGCCCCATAAACTGGACGTATTAATTTATGCATGGGAATTTCAACCTAACCAATCCGAAATTCTCACCAAACGTTCCCACTCAAATCCTAATAGCTGGACGCATTATTTAGGGGATTTGAATATGAGAATTATATTGAAGATTTTATTTATTTTATTGAATTGTATAAATTATATAAAATAAAAATATTTTTATTTGATATATTTAAAAGGTATAGATTTATTTTTAATATATTTAATATTAATAATTTATTATTTTATTGAGTTTTCTCTTTTAATAAAATTCATAATAAAAGTTTTTATTATTTAGTGCTGCATCATTGTCTGTACCAATATTTTTATCTCGACGTAGTTTTTCGAATTTCTTTAAATTTATAAACAACATTTAACTGAATGTAAACTTTAAATCTTTTTTTTAAGAAAACTTGCTGCAAATCATGTTATTTAGGAAAAAATTATTAACTTTTTGAAAAAAATACCCAATAAAGTTACCTTTTCTTTAACTTATATACAATTAAGTTTGTGTAAAGAATTATTCTTTTATTAATAATTTTTTTTGCTCATGTGTTTGTGGCTCCATTTATGTAAAGGCAACTGAAGATTAATTAGAATACTTTAGCTAATACAGGTTAGTTAATAGTTATAACGCCCCGAAAATTAGTCCAAATTGAATTGAAAATAATGATTTTGATTTGAAATGAAATATGTGTGTGTAATACTTGATTTCCTTGCATGTGCGGAGGAAGTTGTATGAAGGTGGTTGAAAAGTAACGAATGTTCTATTTTCGAATGAAATTATAAAGGAGGATATGAGGTATATGTTTAGGTGTTGAATAAGGTCTAATTCAATGTTGATTAATGTTAAATTCATGAGTAATAATGTTGGAATGTGATATGAAAACATTGGCATAAGTGTTGTGGAAGTTAGGTTATGAGACGGGAAATAAAAAGAATAGAAGAGATGCAAGTTGATGTGTATTATGGTTGGATTTGATCTTGATATATGAGGTAAATTGATGTTAATTAAGTTGATATAATGTTTAATTTAAGTTATAAGCATGTATGTATAAGTGTACGCATGTTAGGAATCAAAGGAGGTCGGAAAATGCTAAGTGAGGCTGCTGGGATGCAAATAACGTATGCCAAAAGTGATGTGAACCTACGTTATTTTGGATTAACGTATGTTAATCCATGGGTAAGCATACGTTATTCATACTGGAAATCCAGAAATCTG
>CANYCX010319051.1:0-12082 GCA_948193385.1 Breynia disticha f. nivosa
TCAAAGAGAAGATTTCTTTCCTCTTTACTTTACATATATGCATTTGACATTGAGGACAATGTCCATCATAAGTGTGGGGGAGGGATTTATGTTTATAATTGCATATTTATGAGTCTTTTGTGGGATGGGAATGTGCATGCATTCAAAAGTGTGAAATTTTGAAATTTTTTTTGAAAAATACACCTTATTTTCCATCAAAATTTTTGCACTTTATTTGAGAATGAATGTGTATATTGGTTGTATTGAATTTTGAGTGAATAATTATGTGATTTATTGTCGAAATCATTGGATAGAGACTTGAATATAATGGTGAAGTTAGTACATATTGCGATTGAGAACCTTACTTGGCTTAGTAAAGCTAGGATAGGCTAGCTTCACTGATTTTGTGAGATAATTGTCAAGTTTAGTTAGGGAGGTATAAAAAGGGCAACACTTGTTGGCATTTGGGAATTAAATTGCTCATATTTGCACTAGAAAAGTAGAGAATTTTAGCCTATGCAATCATAAATAAACAATGTTTGAAAAATAAGGCATTAGTGCTCATAAGAAATAGGCTTCGAATGGCCAGGAATGCACGCCAAAAGCGTGCCATTTTTGCGTTCGCTAGAAGTCATAAGAAAATAAAGTTTCCGAATGGCCGGGAGTGCACGTCAAAAGCGAGTCACTTCCGCGTTCGCTAGGAAGCTATTCAAAGAAAAATAAGAGCACAATTTAAGAATAGACATTGTGGTGTATTGAAAAGAAAAATGATGTGGGTTAAATCTCAAAACTTCTGTATGTTCATATGAAGCAAGAAAATACCTCAGATGCTATCAATTGTTTTTACCTAGAAATACCGCTAAATTTGGGAATTTGATCATATACCGTTTGAGTCTTTGAATAGCTTGCTTGGGTAAGTCTAGGTATCATTAATACTTGATCGTGTTATGTGAAACTTTGCTAATATGTTCTTGAGATCTTGAATTTGATAGAGACTTCAAGTTACATTGTGATTCGACTCTTAACCTCTATGTTCTATTTATTTTGCTCGAGACGAGCAGAAGCTTAAGTGTGAGGGAGTTTGATAGGGCTAATTATACACATTCATTTCATTCATATGTTAGTACATTTTCATGTTTATTCAGTAGATAAAACATATGTTTTTGCAAGCTTATTCTTATTTTGGTTTTATCCAGGTTTAGTCAAGGAACATGAAAAGGTAGTATATTTTGATGGAAAATGGTCGTACATCTAGCGGGACGTTATTTCGGGAACTTGAACATGGGAATCGCCAATATGAAATGGAATTTAAAGGAGCAAAGGAAAGGTATAATGATATACCTTGTCATGCAAGTCATGAAGAATAGATGCAAAGGTTTCAATCTTGGGCAGAAACAGAGTCATGAACGTGACTCATTTTAGTCACGAACGTGACTCATATGTATGAAGCATCAAGGATGTCCAGAAGGTGAGTCATGAACGTGACTCACCAGTGCCACGATCGAGACTGAATCGAGGTTTTGGTCCCAAGAGAACAAAAGAAAGAAAGAAATGCAAAATGGAAAATGCAGATTCGATCCCGGGAGTTTACTTCTGCGGTAAAACTACATCGATTCTAGTGCGCTTGCTAGAAACGGTCAACCATCTCCTTCAATTAACTACAATGTGCAATGCTATACCTGCTAAGGCTTTGGCCACACGAATAGAAAATCCCCATCTGGTTCATAAAATCAGTTACCTTCCACACATATGGCTATTTTCTCTACACACCCTACCTATTGCCCAAACCAAAATTAGATTGTGGATTCTTGGGCCTCACATCACTTGACATTAGATCTTAACAACTTAGCCATTCACTTTGAATACTCTAGCACTGATAGTCACAAGTGACAATAGTGTAACTCTTCGAATCTCTTATATTGCCTCTATTTCTGTGCCTATAAATTCTGATAATTCTCTTTGTATGAACAATATTCTTCATGTTCCTCAAATATTTCATAACCTCTTATCTGTTCATGCTCTCACAAAAGCTAACAATGTTTATGTTGAATTTTTTGTGATAAATTTTACATAAAAGAATCTCCAATAGGGAAAATTTTATGTCAAGGAATTCATAAGAATGGTTCTCTACCACTTCATCGCCCACAAACTTATTCTTATGTTGCCCTCTCAACATGGCATCAAAGACTTGAGCATTCCAACTATCATATAGTTAACAAGGTTTATTAGATAATAAAATTCCCTTTAATTGCACCCCTCAATCTCAATTATGTCACAGTAATTGTGTTAGGAAGAGTCATAAGTTATCTTTTGTTTCCTCTTCTTTTAAAGCTTGTAAACCATTAGATCTAAACCATTAGAACTCATTTGTAGTGATGTTTGGGGACCTTCCCTAGTTAATGTTGTTGATGGATCTTGATATTATTTATTATTCCATGATCATTACTCTAAACATTCATAGATTTATTTTCTCAAATGTAAATCTGATGTTCTCAATGATTTATTAAGTTTCATCTCTTTATTTAACGTCACTTTGGCACTATCTTACAATCTTTTTAGGCAGACTGGGGTGGTGAATTTCAAGCACTCACATCATACCTCATATAACATGGCATTGCCCAGTGAAGCTCCTATCCACGTACACCAAAACAAAATGGATGTGCTAAAAGAAAACATCGATACATTTTCAAAACTGAACTATCCATGATACATACAACCAATATGTCAATGAAGTACTGGAATTATGCCTTTGATTGTTCCAATTACATCATCCACTGGCTACCTACAACATTACTAAGCTACACTTCTCCCTTTGAGGTTCTTTTTAACACACTGCCAGATTATAATAATCTCAAAGTATTTGGTTGTTTGTGTTATCCTTGGCTTAGACCTTACTCAAAAAATAAATTAGCTCTTTGGTCATCTCCTTGTGTATTTTTTGGTTAAAATAAAATTCAAAAAAGGATATTGATGTTTAGATCTTTTTACTGATAAAATATATATTTCACATCATATTCAGTTTGACGAGTTAGTTTTCCCTTTTGCAGGTCTGATGTCTTTTGCATAGTGAGTTCCCACTTCCACAATCCAACCAACTACACTACTACTTTTCTAACCACCACTATCTTCAACCATATCACCTTCATGCCACACCCAATGCTCAACAGTCCTATCAAATATAACTATAGACTCCACCTCACAACCTACCATGCCTTCTCTATCCACATACCTATGGTAACCACCTCTTTCACCTAAACCTCAACACACAACATACTCTACAGACGCTCCACCACTAAATCTTATAATAGATTTAAACCAAACAACACAACAACTGAGTAGTCCCATTCTCACAAAAAATGCATATCCTCTGATTACATGAGGAAAGACCTTCTCTTTAAAACCTAAGACATTTATCTCTACAACACTTGGTATTGATGATACACCAACTTCTTTTACTCAAGCTAATAAGCATCTACACTGGCATAAGGCAATGTTTGATGAATCTGAGGTACTTCTCCAAAATAATATGTGGTAATTAGTTCCCAAGGACAAATCAACAAATTTAATTAGTTTTAAATGGGTTTTTATATCAAATAAAACCCAGATGGCTCAATAAATCAGTATAAGGCTTGCTTGGGGACCAAAAGCTTTAATCAATGTCCAGAATTGACTACAAAGAAATGTTCAATCCAATAATTAAACCTACCACTCTGAGACTTATTTATCTATTGCTTTATCTTTTGGATGACATGTAAAACAGCTTGATTTCTTAAATGCCTTTCTCAATGACATCGTAAGAACTTGTGTCTATGCAACATCGACCAGGATTTGTTAATACTGCCAAATTGGTTCATGTGTGTCTTCTCAAAAAGCAATATTTAGACTCAAACAAGCCTCCCAATATGGTTTAGTTGCCTCTATGATGCTTTATTGTCTTTAGGATCTAAAGATTCTCATACTGACCAATCCCTCTTTTACTATACCAACAATGACATTCAGGCATATTTTTAATCTATGTTGACGATATTCTATTTACAATTTCATCAGCTACATTCTCTAATTCAGTGGTCAGTTTTCACAATCCAAGTTTGATTTAAAGGTTCTCGACAAACTACATTATTTCCTTGGAATTGAGGCACACTCAGACTCAAACGGTGTACTCCTTTCTCAATCCAAATATGCAACATAAATTTTATCAGACATGAACATGTTAACTTCTAAGTCTGTGAGCACTTTAGTGGACATTTCTTGCACCAACATCAATGATGTCTCCACACATAATCCATAAAATGCTTTGTTTGATTCTACTCTTTACAGTTAAACAATAGGAAGCTTGCAATACATATGCATCGCATGTTTAGACATCTCTTATACGATCAGTAAAGTCTCTAAAAAAAGCACAAAACCACACAAGCTGGATTGGAAAAAGGTTAAATGCATTCTGCATTACTTGGTAGGGTTATTACATATGGGACTATCATTCAAAATATCTCCTGGCATAAATCTATCAGTTTACTGTGTTACAGATCTTGGAAGGACAAAATAAACAAAAAATCTATTATCGATTTTTCCATGTATGTCGGTGAAAACTTAATCTCATAGAACTCTAAGAAAAAAAATTGTATAACGATCATCCATGGAGTTAGAATATAGATCATTAGCAAGAACTACAAGCAAGTTACTATGGATTCTATCACTTCTAATGGAAATTGGCCTATCTACAAATTGCCCACCAAAATTATGGTGTGACAAGATTGGCGCAATTTATCTCACTGGTAGTCTGATTTTCCACACGTGATCAAGGAATTTAGAGATTGAGTTTCAATTTGTTTGAGATCATGTTTCAAAGAACCAATTACAAGTCCGCGATATTTCTTCCGAATATTAAGTCCCTGACTTATTCACCAAGTCACTTTCAAAAGGGAAGTATCAACAACAACGAGACAAGCAAAATATCTGTTACTCTGTCTTTATCTTGAAGGGGAGTGATGAAGATTATACTCAAAATAAAGTTTCTTCTAGAATATAACTTTTGTATAACTTGTATATCATGGATGAGTTCAACTATAACTCTATCATCTCTATGTATATATACACCTATTTACATCAATAATATTCAAGCCAAAACCTTTCTTTAACATTTACCATTTCACTATAATGTAGGAAGAAAGAAAGACCAAATGAGTTGCAATAACTAGATATAAACCCACAATAAGGATAGGTAACCAACGATGGTTCTAAATTCTACTAAACAGTTTATTTTTTAAAGTTGAAAAAACATAGAAACTTGCATGGAGAATCTTAGAGGTAATACAAATGTGATAAGTTAAATTTAAATCAAATGACATATAAATTACAATAATCAATATGTATTCTTTGATTTTTGAAGACACGGGAGGGGAGAGTTCAGGTAAAAAAAATGCAGATGTGATAGAAATTATGACCAAAACTTGAGTTACTTAGCTAAAGACCTAATTTAGGAAGATACACTAATCTTCCTCATCAATAACCTTAGTGCCTATTCCTTTGAATCCCTTAGGAGGGATCTCAACGACGGTCATAAGAGTATAACTCCTCCTTGTCATCTTCCTCATCATTCCTCTTCTGCACAATGCAAAAATGAATTCTCCTTGGCACACTCCTGATACCATGACTCCATAACTTCTTTTTTCACTCTAAAATCCATTGTTCATATTGCTTTTAGAGCAAACTTCCAGATATTCTATATTGGTTTGGGTGCTTTCTTCTGGAATGTGTTGTCCATAAATAAGACCAAACAAATCCAAGCAGCACAGAAAAAATAGTAACTCTAAACATTCATCGCAAAAGTAAACCCTGATTCAAAAAATAATAGGCCACATTAACCAATTTCCTAGAGTATTCCCTGTGAAGATATGGATTCAGTTGTAGTAGATGTTTATACTAGTGCAACAGTTGTTAAGTAAGCTGGTTGCATGACAGGTCGTCCAATTATAGGAGCAGTATGGTGTCGTTGCTGATGTGGCACAATAATGGTTATAATGCTTCTAATTGGTTAATAGAGCATCTGGCCATTGTAACAAACTTTTCATGTTTCTATTTGGTTTTTACTGAGTATAAATGTATGAACTAAAAGAATAGAAATGTTGGAATAAGAAATCAAATTGATTCTCCTCTCATTACTTTCTTCTCTTCCTTTATCTATGAATACATAAGTGTGAAATGGTATCAAAGCCATTTCCTAAATGAATCATTAGTGGAATCAGTTGTTTCACCATATTGACAGCCATGCTTCTATGGCTGTTACACAAGAACTAAAGAAATACAACTACATTACCTGGAGTCATGCTTTCTGCTTGGCTTTATTTATTCGCAATAAAAAAGGCTTCATAGATGGAACTTTGATAGCTCCACCAAAGGATGATACTACATTTCCTGTCTGGAAAAGATGCAATAATCTAATTGTCGCATGGATCACACTTCGACATCACAGATTTGGAGCACATTGAAGAGGCGTTTTGCTCAGCCAGATGATGTTCATATCTGTCGATTGCAGCAGAAATTGTGCACTGTGACGTAAGGTAGTAGATCTGTTGACGAATTCTTTAATGAACTAAATACTCTCTGGAAAGAGATTAAGTTGTATAGGCCTTTACCATACTACACTTGTGGTGGTTGTAATGAAGCTTATTTTACTCGTTTTGTTGAAGATCAAGAGAAGGATTATGTGTTTAAATTTTTGAATGGATTGAATGACAAGTTTTTTTGCTATCAAAACTCAGATTATATCTATGAGGCCCATACCACATCTAGATGAAGTTTTTAATATATTTTTATGAGAGAAGACATAACATAATTCTATGACTAATGTAATAGATCCATTGAGTGAGGTTTCAACCATGGCTCTGCATAAGAAGTTTGTCAAAAAGGTTCCTTATAATGTTGATGTTGTTTGTCAATATTGTAAGAAAAAAAGGACATTGGAAGGATTCTTGTTATAAGCTAGTTGGTTATCCATCTAATTCCAATTTTCATAACAAGTCATGAGTTAATCAGGTGTCTAGTGAAATGGAGGCAGATTTGGTTCATAATATGGATGGAATGCAGGATGTGAAGAAGGTTGTATCACATGATGATTTATTTTTACAGGTGCAATTGCTACAAGCACAACTGCAGAAGTTGAATTCCAATAGTTTTGGTTCTGTTAATAAGTCAGGTAGCATATCTATTATGGCCCAGGTTCATGTTGTCACAACTGCTCCTGCAACAGGTAATCTCATCTTTACAAGTACTGTTTGTGCATATTTATCACCTCATTCAATCTCATCACAATGGATTATAAATACAGGTGCATCTGACCATATAATTGTTCAAAACATTTCTTTATGTCTTGTAAACATGTTGATCATATATATGTACACCTTCTTCATGGTCAGTAATTTTATGTGTCTCAGGTTGGTTCTGTCAAAGTTTGTCCAGATTTGGTTATTGATAATGCTTTGTTCATTCCCATTTTTCAATTCAACCTATTATCAGTTAGTAAGTTAACACATTCAGGTCAGTATGAACTTACTTTCTCATCTGGCCAATGTCTTATTTAGGATTGTATTTCCAAGACAATCATTGGATCTTCTAAAGTCAGCACAGGGTTGTATATTCTTGAGGATTAGAAGTTTGTTTCTTCCAGTAACAATGTCTCAGCTCATGATCATGTATTGATTTATAATTGTTTGTGCCAAAATTAATTCTGGCCCATGGGCCGAATTAATCGGATAACGGCAATTATCGGTACATATTTTTTGACCCGTTACGACAGTTACGGCAGAAAATATTATGGGGTTAATGCGCCAGAAAAGGGAATAAATCAGATATATGGATATACTTTAATAAGGAAAGAGATATCACTATTTGCCAAAGGCAAGACAACAAAATCAGTCAATGGAGAATATGTGGGCTGCCAAAGGAAAGATTCTCTGCAAAAAGGAGGAAACAAATATTTGATTTATTGTCTAAGGAAAGAAGGATCAATCAAGAGGATATTGATTTCTTGCCAAGGGTTATAATGTATTATAAATACAGAGAAAAAGAACAAGTACAGACACACAGACAGACCTCAACTCAAACACAACCCTGAGAAAAACTTATCGACCATGTAAGTTCCTACTGCTGCCCCTGGCTTTTCCTTTCACATACTTTCTTTTTTACTTTCAGCCAAACCACCATTGCCCTTGCCGTTTTTTCCTTCCGAACCAGCTCACATTTTACAGTTTACTTCTCCTCACCTCGATCTACATTACCAACCTCCTGTCCCTGGAAAAAAGCCTTCTGCCCCTGGCCGCGTTCTCCGTCACTGGCCCCGTTCTCCGTCACTAGCCCCATTTTCTACTAACCTTGGCTCTATTTCAGCTCCCGACTTGCATTCTACGTTTTCAAACCTCCTTTTACACTTTCTGCAATTCGTCACTGGAAAAATTATTCCACCCCTGGCCGGACTTGCCGTCTCCTTCAGTTTTCGGCTACTTTTTTTATTTTTCTGTCATTGTTTTTGGTTTCTAGCACTTTTGTTCTTACTCTTTGCAGTTGTTATTATAATTTCCATCAGTTTATTTCAATGTCTATGGCTACTTACTTCGCGTTTGTTAATATTGCTATTGACGATTTGCGTTGTCATCATTGAGTCAAGGACCTTTGGAGTAATAAAGTTGCCCCCTTTATTATTTCGCTACAATCGCCTGAATATGAAGTCAGATTTACGCGCGCATTATTTTATTTCTAAAGACTTGCTTTCCTTTTTCCCCAGTTCGGAAACACTATAATTTCCTGGCACGCCCGCGCAATCATCCTTTTCCAAAGGGGCGTTCAGTTTTTCCCGAAAATCCAAAAAGGGATAAACAATAGTATTTTGTCTTGGACACACTTCTAGTGATAAACTCAAGCAAAAAGAGTCAGGTTGATAAGTCAGCTTACTCAAATGATTTTGTATGTAGTGTTTGCCCTATGGATAAACTCAGGAGATTACCATTTATCGCACATGATAATAATACAACAAAACCTTTTGAACTCATTCATGTTGATGTATGGGGTCCCTATTCAGTTGCTTCAATTACTAAAGAACATTATTTTTTGACGATTGTTGACCATTTCACAAGAGTGACACAGACATTCTTAATGAAACACAAATTTGAAGTTTCTATTTTCATCCTAAACTTTCATAGATATGTTCAAACACAATTTGAGGGAACATTGAAGTGCATTAGATCCCACAATGGAGCTGAGTTTTTTCTTAAACAATTTTTTGCTTCCACACATGCATTATACACCAGACAAGTTGTGTTAAAACCCCACAAAAAAATGTTGTGGTTGAACACAAACATCAACACTTGTTGATGGTTACAAGTGCCCTTTTGTTCCAAGAACATTTACCTTTATTTTTTTAGGGGGATGCAAGTTCTTACTGCAACCTATTTGATAAACAGACTACCAACTTTAGTTCTTTAGGGAGGCATACCATATGAACTTTTATTTAAACAAAAACCAAAATATGAGCACTGAGAGTCTTTGGATCACTTTGTTTTGAAGCCACACTTCCCTCGTATAGAACAAAATTCTTAGCTCGAGCTCAAAGGTGCATATTTCTAGGTTATCCTTCAAATGTGAAGGGATACAAACTCTATAACTTAGAGTCACGAAGTGTGTTCCTATCGCGAGATGTCATATTTCAAGAAAACCTCTTCTAGAGTCTCAAAATCTACCTGCATATGATGATCCTATTCCAGTCTCGTCAAATTCTCCACATGATTCTGTGCATGAGTCTGTTCCTATAATATCATCGAGTCCAGTTCCTTCTACTCATAAGAATATTTGTGTTAGGTAAGCACCTGCTTACCTGTCAGATTACCATACTACTTTGTCTCATACTCATGCTTATCTTGTCACAAAATATCCTATACAACATTATATTTCTATTTCATAGTTATCACCATCATACAAACATTTTATTGCATCGGTATCTTCACATTATGAGCCTAAAACATATGCGTATGCAAAACTTCACACTTGTTGACAAGAAGCTATGGCTACTGAAATTCAAGCCATGGAGTCTAATAATACTTGGCAGGTAGTCTTGGTACCAAAGGAGCAACATTTGGTTAGTTGCAAATGGATCTACGAACTGAAACTACATCTTTATGGTAAGTAGAGCGGTAAAAGGTAGCTTAGTAGCAAAAAGTATAGCCAAGTCAAATGGTTTTATTTTACAGAGACTTTCAGTCAAGTGGCAAAATAAGGGACTGTTAGATTATGGTACAAATGTTTGTTCAACTGGTTCGAAGAGAGTTTTGAAGTTACAAAAGTCATTGTATGGCTTGAAGCAAGCTTCAAGCCATGGTTTTGTTTAGTTAAAGGGAGATTACTCCTTGTTTACCAAGACAAAAAAATGGTAAAAGGTTGTATCTTCTAGTGTATGTTAATGATATGCTACTTGGGAGTGATTCTATTGAAGTTTTAAAGGAGTTCAAAACTCATTTGGCAACTCAATTCAAATTGCGTGATCTTGGTTCTCTACAGTATTTTTTGGGCTTAGAGTTAGCACAATCAGATAAGGGTATAATCCTCAATCAAAGGAAGTATGTGCTATATCTATTATCATAATTTGGCTACCTTAGAGCTAACCAGTTCATACTCCTCTGGCTGTTAATTATAAGCTTTGCAAAGAACCAAACGTGCCTTGGTTCAATGGTGCCTGGGGCTGAACTTGGTAGGGCGGACTGCGGTTCAATCCCCCGTAACGCCGTTTGGGAGGGGAATAAAATCTAACCACCCGGGACCCTTCCCGAACTGGATTAGTCTCAGCCCAGTGGATCGGGATACCGGGGCTCAGACCAAAAAAAAAAGCTTTGCAAAGAAATTAGGACAGCTGTCGTTGATGTTACACAATATAGACGACTAGTTGGTAAACTGTTGTATCTAACTTTTATTCGTCCAGATATCAGTCATGCTGCTCATATTTTATCTCAGTATATGGAGAAGCCTCAGTTACATCATTTGCAGGTGGTTCATAGTGTCCTTCGGTATCTGAAGAATGCACCTGGTCAAGGACTATTCTTTTCTGCAGAATCTGATATTAACTTGCAGGCTTATAGTGATAGTGACTGGGCAAGTTGCTAGGATACGTGAAAACTAATGAGTGGTTTCTGTATTATGTTTGGTTCATAACTGATCAGTTGGAAATCCAAGAAATAGACGTTGTGGCTCGTAGCTCGACAGAAGTAGAGAATAGAGCAATAACAAGTTGCTGTTGTGAAATGGTCTGGTTGCTTTCCTTTCTTAAAGAATTTAATTTGTCGCATTCAAAGCCAGTTTTACTCAAGTGTGACCAGGGACGGACCTAGGAATTTTTCATAGGGGGGGCATCGAGCAATCGAAAAAAATATTAGATGTCATAATAATTGAAAAATACTCAATTACAAAGTATTAGTTTAAATGATACAAACGCTAGTTTTTTCGTTCTAATGGTGGCAAAAAATCTCATTTGATCCGCTACCGCTAGCATTAGTAGCTTCCGGATTCCATGGCCTTTTTACTTTTTCAAAAAATCTTAACATTTTAACCTATTCATAATAGTTCAAACCAAAAACAACATCACTAATTAATAATATCATTAAGTAGAATGATCTCTTATCACAAAAAAATCAACTTATAATTTCAATTAAACCAATTACTAATTAATCTAATTTAATTTTTCTTATTTACACATAAATGTATTATGCATATTAAATGTTTGTCAAAATGTCTCAATGAGTTCTTAAACTAAATAAATATTGCAAGATCAAATATACCCCAAACATGTCTCAATCTTAACATTTAATTCACAAAATCAGATATGAAACATTTAATTATTATGATTATAACAATTTAAAATCTAACAATTATCTCAAAATACATATTTAACCCTAATTTTAACAAATATAAAAAATTACCTTTGCTTGGACAAGTCTCTGCTGCAATCCACGGATTCCACGCTGACACGCCCTCGCCGGAATGCTTGATCGACGGTGGTGGTGACGGACTGCCGGAGCCTGAAGGTGGAAAGAAAATGGAGTTCAGTTGGTGGCTTGGTTTTGTT